>JAGDVL010000006.1:0-75653 GCA_017657105.1 Fusarium acaciae-mearnsii | reverse complement strand
TTATTTATTTATTTATTTATTTATTTATTTATTTATTTATTTATTTATTTATTTATTTATTTATTTATTTATTTATTTATTTTTATAGCTCTATTTCCTTATATTTTCTTTATAACTATAACTATTCCTTTTCTTTATACTGTATATAGTATATAAAAAAGCAACTAGGCAGATAGCTTAGATACTTAATACTTACCCTATCCTAACCCTAAAAAAATCGAGATCTATATGAAGTCTTAGCTAGCGTAAGCGGCTCGATCAGTCATGAGATCGACACCACGCAATATGACTCGTAGCTGGGCTTCCACAGGAGCTGGACTTTGGACTGTCATATCGTGCCATCGGCCAACAGATAATCTCCATTCCATGCTGATTTGGTCTTTCTTGTTGTGGCCGCAATGATACCAAGCGTTCGGTTGTGGAACAAGCGAGGCCACCCAGTGTGCTGTAGTCATTGAGTCGTTTCATTCTGTTCAACGTCTTGATTATCAAGCTGATGTTTGATGAATCCTGGAGACCACATATTTAAAGATTGATAGGGCCGTTGGAATTTGCAATGCAACATAGCAAAAATGAACGATTGGTAATAGTGAATTTCCTCTTTGACTGGAAATGGGACTGACTATAAGGATAGAGTATAGTTCTTATGTAACCTATCAACGGCTATTCTAGCGTGTCTATAACCAGAGTTTACTAAGAATTCCATATCTGACCATAACACAACTATAGGTCCAAGCACAACATAGACTTTACATCTAGGCACCACGTACAGTCATCTTGAGATAGTAAGGATCCTCGTCAATGCGCTTGCGAAGTGGTCCCTCCGATAGCTCATTAACATCCCAAGATGCCCAAGCAAACTGACCCTATTAATCTTAATGAGTCAAAAGTCCTCAACAGCGAGAACGAACGTATAGTGGAGACTTACATGAAGGAATGCGGCGTTCGGGGTTGCGAGCCAAACTGCGAAACTACCCGGTAGAGCGACTGTTTGATCAATCATTGTAAGCTTTATGGGGCGTTGAAGATATTATTTGAGAATACTGACTGTTATCAAATCCAACATCATCTTTAAAGCCCATCTTCACCCACTCCTCCTGCCAGAAAAGGCCAGGGTGCATGGAAGCGATCTGCATCTCATCGACGGGTGTATCCTTCGCAACCATCTGGAAGAGCATAGTGCCGCACGATTTTTGAAAAGCGTATGCTGCATGCTTCGTAGTGGCAGACTGCATGTAACTGTGCGTAATGGCACTGGAGACGTTGACGACGAACTAAAGTGGAAGGTTAGCGTTGTTAAGGATACTTTCGATCATTTAATGGGCTTTCTTACTCTTCGCTTTCCAGTATTCTGTGCATGGAACTTCTCCAACAGATACATGGGTGCATGGACGTTAGTATTCAGTTGCGACCACGTAGCCTTGGTGCCTATCTCCAACAAAGGCTTCAACTCAGGGAAAGCGGCGGCATTCGACACGAAAACGTCGACAGAAATACCCTCGGAAGCCAGCTGTGTCCAGAATGTATCGACAGCGGAGAAGTCGCCAATGTCAAGCTGGCGGTGAATGATCTTTGTGAGCGTTCCAGCGGCTTTTGCCTCTTGCTCGAGGCGACGGGCGCCCTCTTGGAGAACCTCTGGACGTCGCCCCATGATGATGACTGTCTCAGCTGAGGCACGTACGAAAGAGCGCCCAATGGCATTGCCGATTGTCGTACCGCCGCCGGTAATCAAGATGGTCTTGCCAGCTTGGCTGAGCTTGGGGTTTTCAGGGGAGATAGCATCATATGGCTCGCTGTGCACTGTTTTGGTGACATCAGTTGCTCTAGCACTGTTGATGATGTCCATGGTATTCAAAAGACAACGTCGAACGTTTTATGAGAGTTTTTGTGATTCAAGCTAGTGAGAGGAAGAGTGGTGTTGATGTCCAGATGTAATTTCTATGAGGGGAGAGATAGGCATATGGATCCCATATTTATACAAAATCACCAGTGTATTCCATGAGGCCTTAGAGGCCACGAGCTGATTACAAAGCTCTCGTCGGTGCATGCCCTTGCGCAGTAAACATGTGCATTTCACCTCATTCAAAACATTATGATGGAACATGTATGTTACTAAACCCCCGTTTACGGTTAGCACCCGCAATACACTACTAAGCATCAATGCATTAAAATGTTACGGTAAGTGGGTGCTAACTGGATGCGGTTAGGGTCCGCTGGCGGACACCGCAGCTTATGGATTCCCCGTGCCGCGTCGTACTCCGTACTCTGTCCTGTTGATAAATCATTTCCAAAGCACTTCTTCCTCCTGGTCGTTCCAGACCCTGATTTCCCAATAGCTGAGCCGATTTGTCGGTCACACCAGATGCAAGCTTGCGCTGCATGCGTCAAAGCGAAGCGGAAATGCTCGCGCCAGAGCCCCGCCTGTCTTCGCTGTCGTTCCAGAGGTTTGGACTGCCAGTACCCGGCGAAAAGACCTAGCCGCTGGGTCCTTATGCCCGATGCACCCCCAGAAACCTCGTCAGAGGAATGTTCGCCTCCAAGATTAAATGTGGAAACGGCTTTGCGCGGCTTGGATCCACTCCTTTCTTTGGATGAAGAAATGACTCATGCGCAGCTCTCAAGCTGGTTCACTTCTATTCATACTTGGGACACCGTCTACTCAGAGAGACTCAAGACGGATGCCTTCTCCTCCTTTGACTTGGATGGTTATGTTAGGAAAGTCCGTGGCTGGCTGGCTGAGTGGGTGCAGACCGGAAGCAATCCCTTTATCCACCGTCAGCTATACAGCTTGAGGTTCCCGAGAAGCATCCAAGATGCGTACATGTGCCTTTCATGCTACCTGAACAAGACTCCGGCCAATGAGCAGCTGGTTATGCGCCTGGTAGAAGAGCGTTCTCAGGGATTGCTAAATGAGCACGGCTTTGATATCGCTGGGTCACTTGTTCTCCGAGGTCAGGGCAACGGCCTTGAATTGATGGACCATATCGCGCGCGTTCAAGCTCTGTTTATCTACCAGTTCATTGGCCTCTTTGAAGATAAAGTCAGCTCACATCCGGTCGCTCAAAGTCGGAACGACGCCCTGCTAGCATGGACTAAGGAAATGGTTTCAGCAGCAGCAACCACAGTTCCATCCGGAGTGCGAGACATACTTGCATCTTCTGAACCCGGAAAGTACCACGGCAAAGAATTAATTCAATTGCTCTGGCATTCTTGGATCGTTTCTGAGACAGTTCGCCGAACGTGGAATGTCATGGCTACTATGCTCGGGCTGTTCGGCTTTGTCAAGTATGGAAGGACAGCCCCATGTCCAGGCGGCATGATGTTTACCACCCAAATTGGAGTGTGGGAAGCGAAAAGTGCTACCGAATGGCTGGAGATTTGTTCATCCCGATCAGTAGGGTTAATGCAAGTTGCTGAGGCCTGCGAGCTTCTATACTCCGCAGAGGGTAAACAAATCAATGAGTTTACAATTACAACACTAGAACTTACATTTGGGCAAGAAAGAGTGCAGGAATATATAAAATAATATAAAGGGCAACCAATGCAGAGCAGAGCATGCCATCCACGCTTGGCTCTCAAGCTCGCTTAAGATACCTGGGTTTCTTCCGCCTACTTGTACTTGACGGTATCCAGCCCCTGCCGGGATAGACAAGAGAACTTGAGGCTCACATATTCGGGTGGTGATTTGGTCATCCCTTCGAGGGTTAATACGGATGTCCTACATATGGGGTTGGGCCAAGTCAAAGTAACCACAGTATTCCTCAAAACTGACATATGCTTTAGATCCTACCATATCTACCGGTATACTAACTTGGATAGTCTCAATATCCGCAGAATCACTACAAACATATCGAGTCATAGAAGGATACCTGCTTCTGGAAACGTAGAAATAGCGTATATATATAACAAGTCTAATAGAAGTATGCCTAAGGTAAGAAAAGAAGAAGAATCAGATGCGAATGCAATGTTTTGAACTATTGAAACGGGCGACCCTGGAAGCCATAAGACTATCTATGATTAGATACGCCTCTATGAGCTAAGCGCACCCTCACGAGGCCATTTTATAGGCTTTGTTTGAAAAAGCGAGTCAGTCTGTCAAAGGGGATGGCCTCCACACGATCGTAGAGATCAACGTGGCCAGCACCAGGGACCCAGATCAGCTCCTTGGGCTCAGCAGCAAGCCTATAAGCCTCCTCACTGAATTCACGCGAGTGGGCTTGGTCACCGGAGACGAAAAGCAGGGGCCTAGGCGCGATAGTGTCGATATCGTTGAAGGGGTAAAAGTTAAGGAACTTGACTTGGCTCGAACGCGTCGGGTGAGTCGTGGTGTTAGGTAAAGCACCTGGGGGTGTGATCTCACCGCGAGTGGTGCGGTAAAAGTCGTAGAACTCTTGCTGAATAGCATCCGTAGCGTCCTCGCGCCTGTCCACAGTGCCACCGATCAACTCGGGCTCCGCGCCCTCGGACTCGTTCCAGCGCTGTGCGGCGGCGGCGTTGATGAGCTCCTTGCGCTGGGCCACAGTCTGCGATCTTCGGAGGCCGTTACGGGTGACGGCGCCCATGTCGTACATGCTCGCAGTAGCAATAGCCTTAAGGCGGGAATCGATCTTTGCAGCGCTGATGATGAAAGAGCCGCTACCGCAGATACCAACACCACCGATGCGTTCACGGTCGACAAATTCCTGTAGGCCGAGGTAGTCGACTGCGGCGCTGAACGCCTCTGCGTAGTATTCGGCCGAAACGGCGTTGTGGGGTTTACCATCACTACCGCCCCAGTGGGGGAGGTCGAAAGAGATAGTGATGAAACCCTGCTCGGCAAGCTTGGTGGCATAAAGATTGGCGCTCTGCTCCTTGACGGCACCCATGGGGTGGCCGACGACGATGGCAGGAGTCTCGACACTGCGGCTTAGGTTGCGTGGATAGAAGAGGTTGCCCGCCACGTTGGTGCGGTACTGGGTAGGGAAAGTAATAGGCTGGATCTGAACGCTCTCGCTACGGTAGAAGTTGTCGGCTCCAAACGACAGATTCTGGGCCGTGGCGGCCATGGCGTTGACGAGAGTCATGATGCCGAGAACGGCAGTGCGGCGTCCATACATCTTGATGGCGCTATGCTGTTGCTGTTCGTATTGGCTGAACAAAAAGTGATTGACTTGTAAGAGCAGATGTGGTGAACATGGTGAAACGTCGCTATTGCGGGCGGTTGGTCAGCAAACTTATAGCCACTGCGATTCTGTTGGTCTAAGTTATGGTTATCATGCAAAATAGAGGCTATGCTCTATAGGACCGATGCCGCGCATCCATCAATGCCCTCTAGCATGAAGACGTCACTATGCCAAGATGTGTGATTATGGACGGTTGAGTCGAAGTTGGGCCATTCCATTGCCAAGGACAACGGATGAAGGGCAAATGACAGCAAAGGCTCCCAGTCCAGATGTACCGGCATTTAGACTACGGTTGGTTGTACCTAGTCCACTAATAAACCCCTGGTGATTGGGCTCGAGTAGAGCCGAAAATACTCCACTGCGAATGGCAGTGTTATGCAAGCTGCTGATAGCTAACTATTTTAACCCATGACTAGCTGTCAGCAGGCTGCATATCTCCGGTACCTAGTCAGGAGTCTATTACTAATAAGTGTCCCGATTAATCATACACCCGAATCAGGCCGACTCTAAGACTTAATCCTCTATCCAGTGGAGTTTGATCTGCAATATTAAATAACGGGATGGATTGGAACAGCGGCGATATCGTTCAGTCAACTAACACGATCACATTCATGTGTTTGCTCCATTTGTAATAAAAATCGAGGCACTGACGCTTAGAAGAGAACTGTAGCGGATTTTCAACGAGGGCATCGTGTCAAAGCCACATCTACTGCGCATCATCTTCGCCAGTGGGGCCGAGCCGTGGGGTTACGCGTATGGAGGGGGTATGTCATCGTTATCCATTCTTTATGGCCTCTACATAAAATGCTTCTGGGATGCCGTGGTGCATTGCCTCTTTGTATTTAGCCCCCTCCTTCTGCTGTACCCTTAACCTGCGCGGACCTGTTAAATCTCAAGTCTTATTCTTATTGATAAACGCCTGCCCACCGCTATGATGAAACACTGGGTTAAATGGATGCATTTTATTTTATTCTTTTTATACCAAATACAATGTCAAGGTACGATTCAAGCTATAACTTGATCAAAAGAGTTGCTATATTGATTTCCAATACTAATTTTTATAGCATAACCAGCGCGAAATCGAAATATTCACCAAATTTTAAGCATCGAAGACGTACTATTCTCTATTGACCCGTGGCTACTTCATCAATCTGAGAACTTTAAACTCGACTTCAGACTCTCTCTCGATGTAAAGCGCATACGACTTGATATGCGGCCAATCGAGAGGGTTAATCCCACCCCAAAAAACCTACAGCTTGAGCCAGATGGAGTAAATGAGATTCTTAATAATTGGAGAAGCTCAATGCTACTGGAAGATAAGGGAACCATGTTCTTCGAAGGCGTTGCTCTTCTCTTTAATAAAGATTCTTACGAATGGGATGAAGCTGGCCGGGGACGAATCGCGATCCGACGTCCACATCCTTACTTGTTTGAAGGCTTCTTCACCTTGAACGATTATGAATACCATGTCACACTTAGTGATGAGTATCTCAGAAAACGAAAGCACAGGGATCCTTTGCCACCGACGTCAGGTTCTACGCATATGGTCGTTTGGAAACGAGCAGGTGTAGTCCAAGATGGTTTATAGCGTCACTTCTGATATGAAAGACTTATATGAACTCGTCAGTTGCCATAAGAGGGACTCATCTAAGTAGACTTGAACGGATCCATGAAGTATAGGGATAGAGCGCAACCAGGACCAATGCCATTGACCTCACTGTTCTTCTAGACAGGATCTTTCTTACATGGATGACGATCTTGGCATGTTGTTCCAATTGGGGCTCGGTGCATCGGACTTTTGGAAGGACCAGTTCTGAGCCAGAAAGGTGTCGAGCCAGCCCTTAACGTAGTTGGACAACTGAAACTCGTATGTAGTCAATGGGGAGAGTGGGTTAGGATAAGCAGTGATGGAAATAATGGCGTCGAATTAGGAGTGTTGCATGGATTGTTTAATGTCCTTGAGGTTATCGGTGTATTTGCGAAGACGAAGCCGTCGTAGCCATCTAGGGATGCCTTATAGAAGTCTCACGTCGGTGGGATCCTCAGGGGTCTTCGAACTACCTCGACGTCCACGGGTCGATTTATGTCAAGTTTGTCGCCTAGTACCAGTGCAAGGTGTCGACGTCAGGCGGCGATTGAGTTGGTCATTATGATAGTATCGGATTTATGGCTAAGATTGTGTGACAATTGTGTGTTTAGAGCAACTAGATTGCTGATAACAGCGGCGATTGAGCTTGAAGACTGGACTTGAATAACACCAGCACGACAGGGCTGAAGCGATGAGAAATTGGCTCTTAGATGATAGAGATTCAAGCCTAGGAATTGCCATATGGTGGGTTGAAAGGCACTGCTAACAACACAAGTTCACGAATGGTTTGGATGGCACGATGTTATAAAAGACAAGATACCATCGAGACAGTGCAAACTTGTCATGTCTCCGTTTCTCACGTCATCTATGAGGGTAGATCTCTTGAAGCCAATCTCGGACTACATCACGTCAAAGCGATAGAGCGCTGCTTGTTGGTAGATGCTGAGGAAGGTCGACAAGCACTTTCAATCATGACAATATTAATAAAGTAACGAGTTGCATCTCGGAATCCATTCGGTTGACAAGTGTGCCAGATGGTGTCATTCCGAGCATGATTATGGATGCGGAGATGTGCTGTATTGCTATATAGTACCAGTGCTATCATTATCCTCCGTACGAACCCAAACTCAAACCCACAGCCCGACGTGGTTACCTATCGTCACTTTTCTCTGCTCACCGCCATGGCTGGTAGCCCGAGATGCAGCACTTCGATAACCATCACTTGACCGCAACTGGCCAAATTGGGGCAGAAGAGAAGAACAGTGATATAGAAGATACCTCCAGATTTATCTTTCGCCGGTGACAGCCCGCTCTGATATTCTATCCCTTGGTTCACAAGCCTCTCATCCATGCCGTCGTGGACATCTCCCAGAACGTCACCGGGGCTCCATTGCCGTTCGCCACTGGGCGTGACTGTAAGCTGTGAAGATATTTCCATTGACCTTGTGACTCGTTATGACAGTGGTAAAGGCCTCCACCTCTTAGGGTTGAAGAATTGCAGAAGCTCTGAGTGGTGTGTGGTCTTGTTGTTTGACGCAGGGTGTAGGCAGCGTTGGCGAAGCCATCAGTCGACCTCAGAAGTCTGTATCATCCTCTGGCAACAGCTCAAGTGAGAATATGCCAACTAATTGATTTGACACTCTACCAGCCAACACCATCGAACGTGCAGAGTCGGGTGGATGCCAGTCGATCCGCGCCAAGATGTAGGAAAATCGGTCGATCAGTCGGGTCACGGTCGGCTCAATGGAGACCGGGCCTGGCAAGGAGCCAATACGAGCGGTCGCGATCGCGTACGGGCCATTAGTTCTGCATCTGCTCCAAAACATGATCAACAAAAGTCCAGGGGACAGGTATATTGAAGAATCTCGCTGCCTCTAACCTCAACCTTGGATTTGTGGGGGTTTTCAAAAAATGGGGCCATATCGCAAAGCCAACCTGTCTTGCTGTGAGTATGTATATCAAGGGGCGTATCGTAGAGCTGCTGTAGCTTGACTCATGACTCATCATTCGCGAAACTGGTTGTGTTGAGCCAGTCTGGGGCAGGGTACAGGACGAGGAGAGCCTCGTAAGAACCCTCGCTGCTGTCCTCCTGGCCCGTTCGACAGGGACGTCCAACGTGTTGAGCATGATAGTCCTGGAGGTGAACGTAATTCTCAAGATTCAAGGTGAACGATTCGTCGGAAAGGACTGCGATCATATTACTAGATCTATATCGATCTTGTCATGGATAGATACCATGGACGCCAAACCGACCGACGTCCGAGTTGAGTGTTCAGTGGTCAAGCCTCTTTCGTCCACTGGGAGTCAGCTATATGTTCGCCGACTTGACGCGTAAGCTCGTCTCTTTCCACGAGTGACTTGTGTATTGCGTAGTCGTTGATCCAGCTGTGTAGAAACACGGTCGGGCTCATGGACGATGAAACGTTGGAGAGACGGCAGCAAGCTTTTGGCCCCCTGATTTCATATTGCCAATCCGGTGAGGGCCCTTCCGTACGCCGGCTAACCATTGTAAAAGCCACCCCAACCACAACATGTCTCTCTGCTTTTGCTTTGCCCGAATCAACCCGCGATGGCAGACACGTTCTCATGTCAAGTGAGGCTATCAGATGACGAGATTTGTGTCGCGAATCTTATTGAAAGCGGTCCGTCGCGACGAGGTCCGCATGTTATGATATGGCAGTAGGCTTGCGTATCGGTCGTTGTGAAGTTGAGATACTAGGCCTGTGAGAAACATCTGAGTCTAACGACGATTGTTTGCGTTCCTAGAAGCGGAATCGGGTGATGAAAACTCAAGGCGGACGGAGTAGACACTGCAGCAAGTTAGACACTCGTTACCAATGTAGGAGGTGAGAGTACTAGCTGAAACACAATGACACAGAATGAGACAGCTGCGTGAAACATGTTTGACAATCCGGAGAGAAATAACGAAACCGTAGTTGGCTATAGACGGCGGTATTCGTCAACGGGTGCGGTCTGTGAGCTTGACTTGGGAGCTGAAGACATTGACCTGCTCTGTCGGAATGAAGTCGCTACTCTGTACTTGATCGGTCATTAATCTCGTTCTCGTCTCATCTTGGCAGCTGTAGAAAGAGAGGCGACCTTGTCCAGGGGACGTTTCTGTTTCCGTGCAGTTGTCCGGTGCATATTTGGTTCCAGGACTGCCACTCGATCTGACCTATCCGAAAGCAGATTCTGAACGATTCAAGTCGAAGCAGCAAGCTGTAGGGTTGGGAACAGATCCATATGCGATTTAGGAACAAGATAAAGATGATGGTACCGTCCGTCGGTGTTTCACGAGAGAGACGAAAGAAGCTGAGGAGGATGTTGAAGATAGGTATTGGCGAAGCAAAATAATAGAGGAAAGAAAATTAGTTACTTGGATTTTGTAATTTGAAGCGCGAAGACTAAATGACTAACGTGACGTGATGGAAGGTAGATAGCTACGGACGGATAAGGTCGGCGGGGATGGCCTTTCAACGACGGTCACATGACATGCCTCAAATTCCCTACAGGCCCAGTATCCGGAGCACGACAACGACACAGACGATCGAAGCATTGCTGATACGACCAGCTTTTCCTCCGAGCTTGTCGACCCTGTCACCAATGAGGGCGACTTTGGCGACTTTCTCCCGAACGATGATGACCACGAACCCGACGACGAACGATTCGAACCTGTATAAAGACCTGGAATCTTTTACCCGCACTGTTCCACGTCGAGCCGTTTCTGCTCCTCTTGGTGGCGTCGACAGCGACAGCGACAGCGACATCATAGCGGAGGCTGATGTTACTCCCCAGGCTCGGAAGCGCTCCCACGGCTAATATACCAGCCACAGTAGGTGCGAAGATGCACTCCGGAACCTGAACAAAGAAGACTAGGAGTCTCTTCGAAGGAGTGCAGAAGCCGACATGACCGATGCACAGAACAAACTATCAGCAGCATGCCTCAAGTTCCGGTAGCACGAGATCGCAAACAATGCAATGATTCATACATTACCGCCAAATAGCGATACACACAACAACTAATTGACGAGCTCGATAAGGAATTTCCCAGTTCCGGCGAGCCACGGCGGAGACACTCTATCACTGGCCTTGCAGCATCAAAGGCCCGAGCAGATCTCGACGCGGTTCTCTATCACATCCACGAGGCTTTACCATCTGTTAGCGACATAACGATACAACTTAAGGCTGCACAAAGCAAACAGGCCAAGTGCGCTACAGCAGTCGTCGACGCCAAAACTCGACTCAAAGCGCTTAATAACATTTGGGCTGCCAAATTCAAGATAGATAAGGCTGCTAAGCATAAGGAAGAGGCAAATAAGATAGAGCAAAAAATGAAGGAAATGCAGCGGGAGATGGATGATCTGAAGCGAAAACTTGAGCGCTTGCAGACATCCAATATGTATGTCGAAGTGGACGAGGTGATGAGAGATCAGTACGATGAGGATTGGGCAGGCATCTTGAACGTGACGGAGTGAGGGCTGGGTTAGATAGAGAGACGATGAAAAAAATGACGACTGGAAATGTATTAACGACCTCTCAAAGATGAATTTTATTTGCTAACTAGGGTTAAGTTGTCCTAGCCGCCAATTTGTACGGAGCTCTTAACAGTAGTGGAGGCTAACAGCTCCCACGATGATGTAGTCTAGGGTAGCCCTGAATTTCCCGGATCTGGTTTAACCTGGGAATGGCGATCCGGTGGCCTCAGCGTAATTGACCCGTGGGACAAGCAAGAGCTGGGAAATTGGATACTTGTCGGCGGTCTTGTGCAGCTGACAGTACTTAAAGATCACAATGGCCGAGTTAAAGAGATGAGCGAGACAGTTATACTGTTACTTCACTTTTTCGTTACTTAAAGGACCACAAGGATTATGTCGATATCGATAGCGTAGAGGTTGTTAATGGAAGAAAGAGAAGTCAGACTTAATAGCAGAGAGCTAAGATATAAAGAAAGTTCTAATTCAACCAATGGTGCAGAGTGTTTTGCCTTAGCTATCCTAGTCTTCTGTAAAGCTTCGTAATAGGACATGCACAGAACCGTCTCGGTTCCCATTCCAAAGAGTGATAACATCAATCACGGGAATAGCACTAGGCTAAATCTGGGTGATGATGTTGTTATTTTGAATTCTTGTAAGGAAACATTTCTCTAGATGCGTTGTATTGAGTTTGAGCTCTCGATGTGGCTAGTTGCCCAATACTGTAGTATGCGACCATGGTAGTGGATGAGACATAAGTGAAAATAGAATGAGCTCGTTCATTGTTTTTATCGAGTTGTCTCCTTTACCTTTTCACGGGATTAGGACTACCAGTATTCGAGTCTGATTGATAAAAGAGTTGTCGTCTGCTCGAGTTGAAACTGGGGCTGTTGATACAATTATCAGATTCAATGTCCAGAAAGCCAGAGATTTCAAAGATCTGAAATTCTACACGAGAAGGAGTTGCATGAAACTGGAAAGTGCCTGACACCCCATACACAATACAGATAGACCCGAACGGCCAGCAGAGTTCCTTGACTCTGATAACAACCAGTTATCCGAGAGATAGATTCGTCACTTTGGGATATGAGAATGACTAAATTGACTCTGGTTTCTATAAAGTAGATCAACCCCTAGGTCAATCACGACTCTAAAGTGCTTTTGGCCTGATTCACTCTACTTAAATGGTAGACTAGTCAGAATGTGAGGTGCTGGGATATGTTAATTATCATGGTATATATGAGGCGGGATATCCGCTAACCCTCAATCAAATTGCTGTTTTAACTCTGCAACACTATATATAGACCATTTTAATGATTATGAACTCATAATCCCAAGATATCACGCTCATCCTATCAAAACCCCGGGCCCACCTTTAAACAAGCGCAGTGTCTGACTCGGCCATACGGGAAAAACAGCCACCACGCTGAAAGGTTAGCAGTAAGAGGATGTAATAGTATGGGTAGATGCTACTCATGTAAATTAAATAGAGACCGAAAGAAATCCTGTTTAAGCGACTGTAATCTCCATGCCTTGTCCAAAGCGGTTATACTGACACAGACACATACCCGTCAAGCCCAAGTTGTAGACTCGGAGTTTGTTGCCGAAATGTATCAGAACACGACTTATTGTATAGGTTATTATGATTCACACCGCAGGTCATCTAGTAAGGACAGTCTCATAAGCTGACTGACGTGGTATAATGTGTTCCCCGAAATATATCTAGGATAAGTATTCCAAGGTAATAGATATTTAATGACGGGGAACTTAACCACAACACGTTCAAAATGACATCTGAAACTTGACGTTTATTAATTGTCCTTTTCGTATTATAAAACGATTCTTGCCCTTTCATGTTTTTCTTTTGTACCTTGAAATCCCTGACCTGGGCTTCAGAGTCGAGAAGGCCCTTGTAAATAGTGGTTACGTGTCTTGTCTCTAATAACAACAACGTCGTTCCTTCTGCTCTATAACTTCACCCGCCGCTAATATCACGTGGAGCCCAATAACTTCAAGGTAACTCATGTCACCCTCGCTTTATTATATCTCTATCTCTATCTTCATTAATCTCGACCACCAGTAACTCCAACTCCTTTGACTATGTAGCATCTGCCGGTCGCTGCAAAATGTCCACTATCGCACATGGTTAACCTGCCTCCCCTAAAGTCGCGATACCAGCCAATTATCCTGATACCGAAGCTGCACTCAGATAGTCTCTGGTACGAATCAAGACGCACAGCGGTCGATGGCCACACGAGATTATGAGCGACAAACCCCCCGAGTCATGGAGCAAAAATCTTGCTGAGGCCTTTTCTCACATCGTCCGAGTCATTTGCACGTCTTCACACACGGATCTGGACACTTTGGTCAAGTTTCCTAACGATCAAATTGGGCCCGACCAGGTCTTGGGCATGCAACACGTCCAAGCGGCAAGAAGGTGGCTCGCCGACCGAGAACCTCTCAGGCGCGGCTCAAGGCAGAACGTGGAAGATGCGATGAACGAGTCTTAGGAAGGCAGATCTCCTTCACCACCTCTCCAGCGTTAGTATTTGCCTATACCAGAGGTCTCATGGTTCACTGACCGCTTTTTAGCATCCAAGGCTCCGAGAGTTAGGTATGGTGGCAAGACTGCATCATCGAGCCGAGACCATGAGCCTGGCGATCTTGAGAACGGGGAAGACAATGATGGTAATGAGGCAGACGAGTCTGTGACTACTTGGTTCGCGCCCTGAGCTATCTTGTCTGCTGACACGAATTTTCAGTTTAGCACTAACCTCAAGATCCGAGCTCAATTCCTCGCACTATGCGAACGCAACATCGAGACTGCCGCGGCCAATCTTTATACAGCCAGTAGTATCGCTAGCAGTGTCGATCAGAAACTCTCAGTCGCTGAAGCGGCTCTCAATGATATCGATCTCGTCGCCTCTCAAAACGCCATCGCTCAAGCAACGCGAGCCCTCGAGGACATCGTCACCAAGATCGATGCTTCTCTTAGTAGCAGGGATATCATGATCCAAAACAGAGACCAACTCCAAACCTAACCCAATGGTACATGCGTGAAGTATACGATCGAAACAAGGGGGAACGGAAACAGCTAGCCCTGGATAAAGCCGCCGCTGAAGAAGCCCTAGAGGGAGTGAAGTCAGATGCCTAGGCTCAGGAGGTTGAGAAGGCTCGCCTCAGATATTTGATCGCCTCGCTCATGATTGATAAAGGGGCTGAACATGAGAGAATGAAGCCCTTGGAACTGGTACATCGTGCGAGTCAGACTTTCCTCGAAGTGGTGGAGGGTGGAGCTATGGGGCTTCAAGGACTCGGAGATGAAAAGCTATCTCAGATGAGAGAATTGCTCGGACTTGATGACGATAGCTAAGTGTGTTAAGTACTGGTAGTCTAAAGGCTTCTTGTGGACTGGGATGAACCTGAGCATGATAGCTCTATGTAAACTGGTCATCGGCGCTATTCGCAGATTCAAATGGGCGGTCAATACAAACTCTGATATTGGTTCCAGTGAACTTGGTGGTCGCAATGATCGGTGCCCAAATACTTATATTTCTGGAAATCCCTTCCACCGCCAGGTCGGTGTGAGAAGGCATCTTGTTTACGTTCAACCAGGCCCTATCACTGTATTTTACTAGCTACTTTAGCAGGATTTAGATGTATGGGCCCTTCAGTTGTAGTAAAGTCTGTATACCTTGTTAAAATACCCCGATGAGTGCCAGGAGTATGCTAGGAGGAGGGAATAGGGAAATGGAAATAGTCGCTATTTAAGAGGTACTATCAGGTTCCCATGTATCTTGGGGGTTAAGAACCGCTTATTATGATATATTTATACCCTAGGATCATTGTCTTGCAGATATCCTTGGCGAGATAGAATTTCAAATTCCCAATATCTGGCCTCGGGATTACTGGTGATAACGTCTGCAAATAAATTTCTATGAGTCCTGTTGGGAGGGCTATAGCTGTATTGACTGACCAGACCGTCATTTCAGTAGTAAAAAGAGTGCATAAGTGCAGACCCTATTAAGTATTCTCACTGCAACTCTGATTTATCATAATACCAGCGAAGTAGAAGAAGACATCAGCATCAAAGATTTCGAGTCCCTGACTCGGCCATCAATATGACTTACTGGGATGCAACTTGGGTAAAAATATGAACACATTTATGAATTTAGGGCCCTAAAGGTAAAGGGAAAGGTAATTCCTCGCCTTATCATTACTCCGTGCGGATAATCCTCACCTGACCCGGGAAGCTCAACCTTGACGGCTACTTTCTGGAATACCCAAGACCCCATTGTGATACAATCTTCTAGAATAGCGAGCGCTCTCAATACATTACGTACTATTTCGCTCCGCTACTGACAAGCCGCAATGTTGATATATTTGTTCTCACGAGTGTTGTTTTGGATCTTATGCCCGGCATTAATATTTCAAACGTCGTAATTGCTACCACTAAGCAATTGTGGTTCTCGGAGGCGACATACCTATCGCCATCGATATCTTTGATGCTGCCGGCGTACTGTTGAAGGTTAGTTATCGCGAAACACTTGACATGCCGCTGGCGCATTCCTACCACTATATCCTCTGCCACATATATGAAAGTAAATGGAATAGGGAGAGTTCCTTATATAATGTACTATGATGTGTATTAATCATTATGTTCATGTTTCTTCAACTTGGTTGTTATACTTAATATCGAAATCTCAGAAGTCCAGCCAGCAAACTCAGCAAAAGTCTTGAGGAAGATGAGCGGTAGTGACCAACTTAAAAGCGATATAGCCAATCAGAAGGGGAATATAAATGAATTTCTTATTTCCTCATCTAAAAGAGCTGTCAAGTCTCACTCTTTGCCGTCAAACTACGGTATTCCCTGCTGTTGAAGTGCGAGCGGTTCGCTAGCGATGATCGATATAGCCTCGAAAAGCGTGGCAGGAAAAATACTACCCAGATGTCATATTAGGTAAGTAAATCAATTTATATGTAAATAGGCTTATAGTTAATACGATAGAACCATCAAACCTGTCGTTTTACTATCAAATTACTGTTTTCCCTGTTACTGGGGTAGGAGTGGTCTATCAGTATGATATTGGTGAATCTCGATATCTCGACGAAAAGCGGTAACGGGATAAACAACTTCCAGTTGTCCCATAAAGTCAAGACTAAGTCTGCTTATTTAATGGCCTTCAGTCTATTAAATAAAGTGTTCTAAAAAACGTTTTATCTATTGATGGTCGTTTTCCCCAAGGGTTAAGTCATAGTGGTAGACGAGCATTTCGTCAGCAAACCTCAGCAAGAGCATTAACAACCAGGGGCAGGAAAAAGCAACTTCCAGTTATTACATCATGTTAAAAACATGTCTCATGATTTTTTGACGCCTCATTTCAGTACAGAAGTTTTAAACATGAGATTTCTAAAACATATAGTCGCTTTCCTGGCGGTTGAAGTTGTAGTGGAAGATTAGCGATACGTCACTAAATCTCACCATGAGCATGAATTGGTGACGGGGAAAAGCAACTGCGACGTAGTCGGTCCTGGGGCATGCGACAGTCAATGAGTGCTATTATGTCTAGGGAGAGAGAGGCTATGTCGTTGAGTTCCCTTGTTTTGACAATCAACAGATCTAAGATAAACAAATGGATGTTACTAACACGTTAGCTTAGGGCCTCAGAGCAGAGCATCTTGGAATCAAAGTAATATTCGATACTTGGCCAATTCTCATCAAGACTAAAGAAAGTAATTGTAACTAATACATTTGCATATCTACTAGAGAAATTAGGTCCGTTCTGTATTGCTATAAACCAGCTAGAGGATTAACCTGACTATCTAAATTGAGAAAACTTCCTCAAGATCTCTCTTGTTATATGTATAGTCTATATTTCCAATAATGTAGTTTCTGTATAGTATTCGGCTTAAGTTACATCTAAAATACTCTTACAATATAATGCTCTAGTTTGGTAGCAGGCTGGACAGGAGTAAATTCGACATATTTCGCCAAGTTACAGTAACCCATAGAAAGCTCAATAAGTAGAAGTATATTCGGCAAGAAATAGATGCTGAACTTGGACTAAATAAATCCTACCTGTCTATTTCCATAAAATCCTATCGACTAGTGTCAGTCAGGGAACGAGACAGATGTATTCTTGGGAACTCACTTGAAAGCCACTACTGAGCTTCGACCTGCCTTTATATACACCTAGTTTAATTAATATTCCTCACGGATAGACATTCTCTCTGTTCTATCAAACGATTAGTATATTGATATTCTCTCAACCTGGCTGGTCCCTCGCATTACCCGTCGTACAGCAGACAAGATAGCCCTAAAAGCACAATTCTGCCGTCGCTGGGATCAAGCCATACTTACAAAGATTCTTCTACCTCGTTTAACTATGGAAAGCGACCTTATCCTTTGAGGATTCCTACTATCTCACCCCTACTAGGCACCCAGATTGTTCAAAAGTCAACTCGCGATCTATCCTCCACTTAAGCCGAAATAAGTCTAGATAAAGACGGATACTATCCTATTAACATGCCATATTAGCTTATATTCATTATGAGATTCTTTACCGCGTGATAGTACTGGATTACTTAAGCTTGTCGGTTATACTGATTACTAATATATAGAGTTAAGGGATAAAACCTTAATAATAAACTCTTCTTTATATATAAAGTAATAGTATTATCGGGAGTTTGCCTTAACTCTGTTTTATTGTAAGGAAACTTCCATGATATTGATATGTAAGATGGGTCTATATTTATCGCTTAGCGTATATTAAGTCTGGTCGTATGAGAGATAACACTTGTCGTTGTTAAGCTTGTGTTATAGAATAATGCCTAGGAATAATGTCTTGGTGTTTTAGATCATTACAATTAACTAATTGATCCTCCAATGTCAGGCATGATATCTATAGGTGGCTGGTAATTTCCCCTTGGCTAGTAACTCTATCGAATTTAGTCGATCTTTTGCTAGAGTAATGTGTATAATAAGCATATATCCCAGATAAGCATATATCCCAAAAATCCTAGCCTTAAGACATTAAACCTCTTTAAAATAACTTTAATCTATCTAATTAATTAAAACTACTTACTATATTTATCACTAGAGGCTAGAATATCTACCTTATAGGTCCTTATATTATACTTGGTCTTACTGTATATACTATAATGCCAAATACCTAATCTGACTGACCTCTTTTGCCTACTACTCCTTAATAATTTAGCTACTACCTATATATTAATATCTATCTAATTAATTACTTATAATACTTCCTATATAGTTATTATCTCTCTATTTTATAGTTTAGTCTTTTTCTATCTATAGTATTAGCTTAATATCTTATTTACTTATTAAAGTTCTTTATTTTTTACTGCTAGTAGGGTAACCTTATATATTACTGCTTTAGCTCCCTTAGAAAGACAGTATAGAGCCTTAATAATTAACTCTAAAGAGCTACTTTAATGCCGCCTAATTTATCTAATAAGGTAGTTAGACTAAGACTGGTTCTTTATTACTGTCTTTAGGGTCTTTAAAGTCTAGGGAGAAAAAGGCTTAGCTGCCTCCCTAGGAGGCAATAGAGTCTATAGCTATATATTAAGCTTTAATATGACAGTTTCTAGGTCAAGAGGATAAAGTCTAGCTCCTCTAAAAGCCCCTTAGATATTACTCTCTATAAAGGTAGCTTAAAAAGCGGTATAAAAGGTAAAGAAGAACTTAATCTTCGAAATATAGATTATAAAGTATCTAATTAGATGCTCTATTTCTTAACTATAAGCATTCTTTAGTACTAAAAAACACCTAATATTAAGAGGCTAGAGTAAATAGGATACATAAGGAGGCATATAAAGTGTAATAATCTTATAATCTTAATAGTATCTCTTAAAGTTAATAAAGTAATAACTTTTATAACTATTAAGGATTAAAAGATAATAAAGACTAACTAATTACTTAACTATTAATTAATTAAAGTGTTTTAGCTATTTAAGACCTAGCTTATTATTTATCTATCTATTTTAGCTTATTATAATAACCTAATCGCTAGGGAGATTACTTTCTCAGTACTAATTCGCAAGATAATATTAGCCTAAACTAATAATAAACAGTAGGATTAATTAACCTTCAGTATTTATCGCTAGAATTACAGTAATCTATTTATGGTTTCCTAGCTGCACTGATTTTAGCCTTCCTTGCCTTTCTAAGCCTATAATAACTATCCCAGACTATATAAGGCCTATTATAAAGCCAGTCTTATTAAAGTTCTAGATATTATCTAATTAGATATTATACTTTATAATTATATTCTCTATAAGCCAAAACCAGCCCTAAATAATTATAGGATCTTTATATTTAGCTCTCTAATAGTTATATCTCCAAAAGATATACATCTTTAGCTCTAGTTATCGCTTAATGAAGTTATAAGCCTATCGCTTGCCAACAGGTGACGCATCGCGGTCGGCAAGCAGAGAATTAGCTATTTCCTCTATAAAATGAAGTCGCGATAGAAATCCTCGCAAATCTAGGTCAAGAATAAATTAGACTATTATTTATTCCTCTAGATCAGATAGTTTCTATAACTTCAGTATCTAATTATATTACAATTAAATGCCATTATAGCGGCATTATAAGGTTCAGTAGTTAACTTTATAGATAGTAGTAGTGCATTAGATACTTAGTTTTAGGTTATTTTAAAGGGCCTAAAGGGCAAGAAGGATTCTAGCTTTATTTAAAGACTATATTATATTTGGTGGTTAAGAAGTATCTAATCAGATGGAAATGTTATAAGGTAAGGGATTTTTGGGACACATGCTTGTCTAGGACATATACTTATCATACACGTTATCCAGATTTTAGACTTTATAAACTCAGGTCGTTCATTAAAGTCTATAGATAACTTGTCTAGAATTCTAGCGTCAATATGTCACTTATATTGTTCTTATGGCTGGTCGTTAAATGCTAGTGCAGGGATGCCAGATCCTCAGTGGCACCGTTCAATTGATACAGAACAGCCACGTCCTGGCAAGGGCCTCATGGGGCGAAGGTATTCTAGTAGACAAATATGATTCAGTTAATCTATGGTCCAGTATATAGCTATCCGCTCAGTCTGTCAATTTCCACTGGAACCGGTAGGTTCTCAAGCTGCCCGCATTCCGAAAAACAGTGAGAAGAGTTAAGGGACCTGAGTTCTGTCGAACTTGCATACTGAACACCTGGATACATTGGACCCTGGTCTAGAGATCCGCACTTGAGAGCAGCCAGTCTAGGCAAGGCAACGGAATATCAGGTTCCGACCCCCCAGTATATCGTCAGGAACCGGGTGGTCGAGGGCCTACGATAGAGACCTTTCTCAAATGAGGTTTGTCACCACCTCAGCTTCAATAGTAGTTATCGTCTCCTTGTTTACTCGTCACAACCACCAGCGGTCTGAGATATGACTGCACTGTCTTTAGATCCTCATTCGCAATCGCCTTCATCAAGAGGATTCTCATCCGGTGCTACCTTGTCCTATTTATATGCATTGAGTGAGTTGTCTTGCAAAATCCAATTTCCTCAACTGGACATCTTTCCGGAACACAGAGCACAGTCGATCAATAGAGAACGAATGCAGATGCTCCTACGAACTCGAGCTATCCCGAGGTTGGGCACAATCAAGTGTGAATGTGTCTGGGGGGTTGCTAGGAAACGCGGGCTATACTCAGAATGGCTATGTGAGTCTTTCCCTCCTCTCATTACAGGACCTGTTTAGAAGCCCTTTATGTAAAAGAGCGAGATGGAAGTTGAACAATTATCAGATAGTTGGAAAATACTACCTGCAAGTTCCAATCGAAGAGAAAAAGTCTCGCTGACCCCAAGTCCGAGTAGTTCAAAATGCTCTTGCCACTAAACTTTACAGATCATCTAGAAGCCAGCCGAGAAACCAAGTCATATTCAACCATGAACAGCAGGCAAGCCAAGCAAGCTTCGCAACTATAGCTCGCTGAAATAAGGAGCATACAGGCACCATCACATCTAACAAAACCGGACTCAGGGTGGAAGTTGGCTAAGACTAGGGATGTCAGCTTCCCTATAACTGTCATACCCAATTTCGACGTCCTATTCCTACCGGAATCAGCCGTCAAGGTGTACTGTCAACCAGCAGCCTCTACTATTGCACATCTGTCCCCATGCTGCTGATATATCCCAGTCAATATGATGGACGAATGCACGGCCTTTCTGATGCTTGATGCCTATTTCTTTCCACAGGTTATTCTACTTTAGCTGAGAGGTCCACCGTAACGAGGTACTCCATACTACTGAAAACAAAACATGCCAAAAGATAAATCAAGACATCGCATTTAATCTCCCCAGACTAAGATCGTAGCTTATAAATCTTTCCGATGCCCACACGGATAAAGAGGCACTATAAAGTCAATATTCTTCCCAAATTTACCCCGGCAACATAGGCTTACACCGACTAATCCCAGCTTAAGTGCCATCGAACAGTGCATTTATAACATTAGGCACATCAGTGAGACTTCAGCAGTCCTAGTACCGGCCTTCTCACTAGATTCCGAGTGCTTCAACCAGAAGACTAACATTTGCACCATGTAGCCATAGGTTCAACTCAACTCCTAAGATTCTCAAGACTAACTCAAAGTATTAATCTTATATTGATATGGGACATGCTTCATGCTTCACAATTAGCTATCCTCAAAACACTATTTATACGTTTTATCACCAGGCCCTCACCAGAGGCTCAATTCCCTCAGCAATATGCCCCCTTAAAGAAATACTAATTACAGTACTGGAGTTGCAAGACGAGCCTGTTCTGTCTTTGGTGTTTGGAAAGATTCTTCTGTTGGCTTTGGCCTCCTCGACGCCAAAGAAACAAAGTCTACCCCATAGGCGTAGAAGAACTTGGCATTTACGTGGTGGTTAGCGTTTTCGATATCCGCTGCCAGCAAAAGGCTGGGGTAAATATTGTCACACTTGGCTATGTCAGAACGAGCGGGTAGCGTGAGCAAGAGGTTCATGCGATATCCTACTCGACGTTCCGGAACCTTTTTAGGCCGGAATACGGCACTCGACACCCCATTCGCTGTGTGTGACTGATCATTAAGTGCACCTTCAGACACTTGGACATCATCCAGACACAGTCGTCTCCCTAAAAACTGCCAATTTCAGCAGTCGACATGTTTTAACTAATATACATGGAAGACACATTCATCCGAGCAGTTGATCGCTCGGGCAGAGGCAGCTTCCTGATTATCATCACCTCTCACATCCATTATCTTTTCTCCTAACAGATCTTCTACGAGTCTCTTGACGGAGATATAGGTGAGTATCTCCCAGGGAATGTAGTAGCCATTATTCTGGTATAGGAGAAGAACAACCTCGGTGATTTTGAGAGAGTCTACCTGGGGGCTAGAGAAAGGCAAAGAGGATTATACTTGATGAGAAGAAGTATCAGGCTGATGCGAGTAAAGGATGAAAATTATATTCGAATGGTTTAGGTGTGACACCTCGCCTCGATAGCCAGGTCAGTAGAGACAGCTTACTTCTGGGCTGATGCGTCGTTATTCTGTTGGCTGTTTAGATATTCGACTAAGATAAAGAGATAGGGTCGGCCTTTTGAAGTCATTCTTTTTAATAGAATACATTTCTTCCATTTAAATGTCTTGTCATAGTGGTGAGAGAAATGACAGAGCCACCTTGACTATAGGTATCATCTTTCGATGTCGTCGTACGACGGGGGCTTGCCTCATATTGCTGGTAGATGAATTCGGTACGCGCGATTGTCTATATAGCACAGCTTTCATCATAAAGCAGCAGTAGCAAGCAGACCAAGTTCAACGGCGCCGACAACTCATGAAGTTATAGAAAGGTAAGAAGAGCAACGGCGATATCTAATAATTATGAACCTATCAGTTCCGGTAAGCTCGATAACCTTCATCCTGACAATAAGGTTGCCGGAAAGTAGAGTATGAAGACAGAAACAAACAGGATCCATTGATACGACATATGGAATCACAGTTGTCCTCTATAGGAGGGAATCTTGCACTATTTCTGCAGCTTATGCGGTGGTTTCAGAAGTGCCACCAGACTTGTATTCAGAACCCGTTAGGCATATAGAATGGCTGAGGGTTTGATTAGATATTCCTCTGCGCATTGATCTACGTTCCGCCACATTGGTCAACTTTCACCATCCTCGTGAGACAGTCTTAGTCGAGAAAACGTGCGGCGCAGGACGAGCCTGAGTAGCATGTTGGCTCCAGAAAGCGTCAACGGAATAGCTTACTTCCTGCTGAAAGCAGCTGGGTGTTAGCAAGGAAGCCAGTATTTGCAGCGCGACAAGGGGTAGCACCGTGTGAGCATGAGACAAGAGAAGCGTATGTCGTCGATTTATCTCTTCTCAAGGTTCATAAGATTCCTCAGCAGTTCACTGACAGGGCGTAAGCTTGTAGAAGGCACGTTTGCCAAGTTTAAAGGTCTCGGGGGCATTATCGTTAGCAGCACCTAGTCATCAGCACAGTTAGATAACCGAACTGCCTCAAACCCTTGGGTTATTCTTATGAAAAAGACGGTATGGGTAGATAAGGTCTATAGTTGCCTTTGCAACTGAGACTTGTGATGGATATAAGTCAGTCTCACAGATATACTCTGGTACCGAGGAAATAGACAAACCGGAGCATTCTGACAAAGAGATGAAAGGGTTGACCCACCGAGAACCCTCTACACCTGGTTAAGACTTAGGAATGTCTCGTCACTGTCCTGTCGTACGAGCGATGCAACGCTCCAAAGCGGCGCAGTGGCTGGAAGAAGGTTGTCTGTCCGGTCTGGCAAGCCAGCATGCTAGTCTCTGCTCGATTGAGATACAGCCTGGGTCAAAGTCCACCTATTTCGAACTTCTTTACTCCAGCGGAATCATCACTGGAATATCATTAAGTAGATGCCCAATCCACATTTATGCCCTGCTATCTTCGCTTTGCGCGAGGCTTCTTGGCACGGATCAGCATACCCTGGAGCAACCACGTCCGTTTTATTCAACTTGGTCAATCAGGTAGGTAATAGAAATGTTGGCTCCTAAAGTTTAGGGTGACAGAAATAGACGGCCTAAAAGGTTGATCCAAGAATCATGAACTGGGTGACTAAATTTGTCTTTTAGGTTAGTAGCGCCAATTCTTGTGACTCGGGGAAATGGCAACTCGATGGTCTTTATGCCCCGTCTCATTTTGTCAAGACAGGTTAGCGAAGCTTCAAATGACCCTATAGCATGGAATGTAAAAGCCTTGGAGACAACAAGCGTATATCTTGAAATTCGTCGGTTATGATGGAGATAGTTGTGATGGCGATGGGTGAAAGGCAGGGGATGTTCTTGGCTCGACTTTGAGCAGATTGACACACTAGGCCATTGCAACGGGAGAGAAACATGGCCAGACAGAACGTCACTATCTCAGCTTATTCAGCTCACAGTAACCCTCTTAACTAAGTTTCTTTAAAAGGAAAAGGTTGTCAAATGAATGTCTCCAGTTGCACAAATATCTACTACTACCCCAGTCTCGACTCTCTGTCTACTGTTGGTTCCCATTTGTTATCTTGGTCATCTAATAGACTCTCCTTGAATATCTTTATGATATGGCTAATGGTTAACTAAAGCTATAGCACAGTGCCTCAGGGTGACTTGTCCCAAGAGCAATGTCGCTTGCTGCAGGAGCAGTAATATAGACTATAACTTAAATCAAGTCGCAATAGTTAGATTTAACTTAGATGGCCACAGAAAAGGAAACATAATATACAAATAATTCAGATTTAGAGACAGCATTTAGAACAAGATAAGATAAACCTCGGCAATGAAACAGAAGAGACAAGAATGTATATTAAGTGTTACAGCTGCATTTAGTGTAATTATAGTTAAAGGAATAGAGGATGGCGAATTGTAATGCTACTGGCCCTTTTTTCATCTTAGTATTTTAAAACATTATAGTTCCTATTTATTTACTGTCATTTTTTATAAAGCACTAGACAGTATTATTATTAAGGATTATCTCTCACTGAGTCACTCGCATCACAAACAGTCAGAAACATTAAACCTCGTCAATAACATCCTCTTCTTCACCAGACACAAGCGCATCGAAATCGACCCCATACTTCTTAAGGGCCTTAGATATCCCGTCCATTGCAGCGGGGCCATGCTCAAGAATGCGACCAAGTTTCGCCGCAAAGTCAAAGTTGGCGTGACATTCTTCGAACCGCTCAACCAATCGCTCCATCTTTGCCTTCTCGGTCTCTACGGCAGTCTTGGCTTCTTGGTCCTGCTGGATAAGGCCTTCAAGGGCTTCTCGCGCACTGGCGAGTTCGTTCTCCTTAGTCTCTAGGTCAGACCTGATCTCGTCGCCGTTTGCCTTTGCGTCGCTGACCATTTTCTCGTAGCCATCGCGGCTGAGACGTTATAGTAATTGCTCATGAGCCATCAACTGATCCTAGTCATTGGTATGGCTCTCAATAGCAGTCTTGGCCTCTCGAGCAGCAGCTTCGAGGTTGACCATGCGATCTTGTGACTCGGTGAGATCTAGGATGCGAGCAGTGAATTTTTCAATGGCCAATCGACTATATTGTAGCTCCTCGACGAGAGTGGGCTCAATGTTGCTGAGCATCTTGTCAAAGTTGGCAACCTTATCGCTGATCCCGAATCGGTGGTGTCGGATCAGGTCGGCCGCAAGCGTGGGGTCTTCTTCTGAAGCAAACTGTAACGGTCAGTCGGTCGTCAATTGAGGATAATGACCACTTACTTGAAAGTCTCCAGAGTCTCCCAGTGGTAAAGAGGGACATAAACTTGGCGTGAGAGTAGGGCGAATCTAAACGATCTAGGCGAAGACGCTTGTAGGACGGCTCTTCGTATGGAAGAGCAGTGGCAGGGCGCTTTGCAGAGGCTAGTGGTGTCGTTGGGATATGCTTATTTCTGGCAGAGTCTGTAGCGGACTGGGACGTCACGGCATGTTCGCCATTGAGTGAGAAGTTGTCTGCCATGTCAGAACCAGACGGCCCAGCAGAGGTTTGCATGCGAGACAAGCTCAGCAGCGACTGCACGTCGGCGAGCTGAACACAAACCCTCGAGCCCTTTGTGCCACGTAGTGTAGCAGCCCTGATCAGAGTCTTTGATCTCGTCGAGCTTGGCCAGGAACTTGTAGTTATCATCTTCGAGATCGGCCGTGGAGTCGCGCAGCAGTTTTTGTAGCTTCTCAAGCATGCTTGACCCCCAAGATGATGGAGAGTGAGGGCCGAGCCAGTCCCAGGGCATCACGCCGATGAGTTCGTTGATCTGGCGCGCAACCTTGATGCTACGCTCGTCGAGTTTGCTGACGTCGATTTCGGGATTGTCGGCACTCGAGACGGCATCCTCTTCAGACTCGTACTCGTCGTCGCCGTCGTCGCGCGCAGCTTGTCGCACCGTGGTGCGGGTGGAGCGTCTGGTGGTGCGGCCCATGATGGGATGGTAGTTGACTCTATTGGGGACAAATGGCAATGTGTCTAGCAAATTGGAGATAGATGACGACGAGATTGTAGGTCAACAAAGGGGAGGAATATGCTGAGGATAAAGTTGAGAGATCATCATCACCCTCGTGCTATAGGCCATTGCAAGCACCCCATTCGGTAGACAAAAGAGTTGACCAGCTTGGTCGATAAGCGATTGAGGCAACAATATCTCCACTCCGCTGGTGTTTGAATGAAGCTTCATTCTGAAGTGTGCCTTGGTGGAGTCGAGATCGGCCTTGGTTGGTGCAAGGATCATGGAAGGGGTGATCAAGAGAAGCAATGAGTTGCATATCTTGGGACCGGTCAGCGCTGGGTGAAACAACGTGTATACAAGTGGTGTAGCGTACTTGGAACGGTCAACATCATGGAGATTGTCAAGGCTCACCTCACCCATCGGCAAGCCGTCTTCTCACCTCCTTGATAATAACACTCTGTATTACCTCGAGTGATTCTTCAGTAATCTGGCCCTCCTGTACACACGCAACGACACCCTCAAAGCGATCCATGTCTTCACGCAGTTCCGTCAACTGGCCGTCATAGGTGTCGGCAAATATCTCGTTTTCCGATTCAAGATTGGCAAGACGAGTTTCCAACACGTCATATTTGTCTTGGAGATTGTTGATGTCTGTAACCAATTCTGTAGTTGCCTGCTTCGACTTGTTGTATTCTTCGCGGAGATTGTTCACGTCCTTAACCAGTTCCACATTTTTCTGCTTTGACTTCTCGCACTCTGCCCGCAGACTGTTCACGTCTTTTCCCAGCTCCGAATTTTCTTGCCTTAACCTTTCGTTCTGCGCCTCTAATGCGTCAAGTCGGCTCGGTATTTGTTTGAGGGTATGGAGTTCGGCCCAGAGAAGGGTAAAATCATCGCGTTCAGAATCGCTGTCTTGGCGAGGACGCTTTTTGCTGCTGCGTTCGATTGGAGGAGGTGGAGGCGGAGATTTTGCTGATTCTTCGTATGATGGCGGTGATGCTACAACTGAAAGATTGACGACTTTCCCTCCAGCTCCATCGTACATGCTAAGGATGTAGTATTGGGGGTCGCAGGACGTAAATAGGCCTTGGCTGACTGCATCGCTGATATCTTTCAACTCGTTGGGCGCGTCGCGTGCTTCGACGTAGATAGAGAAGGTCCTGACCTTACAGAGATCGCGTATCATATCGAGAACGGCCCCAGAGAGTTTTCAAGCTGCAGATACCGGTTCAAGTACGCTGCTGTGGGCAATGATAGCAGGAGCATCGTTCAACACAAATTCGAGGCCAAGAGCGGTTGAGTTGAGCTCCTCTTGAATCCCTGCCGGCATGGTCGGGCTGTTTGACAGTCCCAGGGACGCGATAGTCGAAGCGCAAATGCGAAGAATGACCTTTGTGATGGCATCCAGGCCCTTGAGCTTGATAGGCACACCCAGCTCAAAGAAAGCCGTGTTGGAGTCGAACGTCGTGGTAAGCGTAATCGCTTTCGTTTTGGGGTCGCCCTTGGTAAGAAATCGCATCGTGTCGGTCGCGTCGTTCTCGTCGGTCGCGTCGTTCTCGTCATTCTCAAGCCATCTCGCGATAGCCTTTGTGGTGTGGTGCAAATCGAAAGACATTTCTACGGTTAGTACATCCACAAGAAACTTAGCTGCAACCAAGCCCGTTCCCAAAAAGAAGACAGCGTCGACACCAGGCGATCCGCAAAGCCTCCAGCGAGCTGCGAGACAGAGCAGACCCCTTCTACAGTCCCCGGTTGTTCTAAAGAAGGAGGCTTGACGCGCTCGTTCAGTAGGTACAAGTCGGAATTTTATGATGGTCTGTAGAGCGATTAGCCACCTCTTTTGGGCGCGGGTGGTTGTTGAAGGGTTGAAGGAGGAAGAAGCGTCGATGGTGTAATGGCGGAAACCATTGTGAAGGGCTGGAGTTGGCGTAATTAGGTGAGAGAATGAATTGAAGATGAGCCTGATGAGTGAAGGTGAAAGTGGAGTAATGCACTAGGGACAATGTTTATCCGTTCCGCTCACCGAATGCGGAGGGATTGAGAGCGGGCTCACAAAGTGGGTCCACGAGGCGGGGGTGTCAAAACGGATCGGAAGAAGCCTCATTCCGAGAGCTACTGGCAGATTCTGGAATGTAGTTTAGTCGGTTCGTACGAGGAAGGAAGTCCCCACTTCTGACTCAACACTTTGTTAACATTCATGTAGGCTCACTTCAGCCAATCAGGCAAGTCGACATGAAAAGCGCTACCTACCCTACGCGTTCTTGACAAAAACGCTGAACAACACAACAGCGACCTTACAATAACAACTCTTTTATTCCAAACTCAAACTCAAAGCCAGTTGTTCCAGCTACACCAAACAAGGACAGTCATAAAAGCAATAAATAAAAAGGTATTGACGATCCATAGAGCTATCGCAGCCCAGGGCTATCCTCAACTGGAGGCTGACGTATGAACAAACACGCCAGTGGTTGGAATGAGTAAATGCCACGGCATCGCCGATAGATACTCACTTTATGAATATGAGAGTGAAAGCTCACATCTAAAATACATACCCACAACTTCTCTCCCAGCAGAAGAGTAGCTCCTTAGGCGCAGAGGTAACAATTCAGTCATCGACACCTAGAAAATAAGAATATATAGGAACCTCTAGAATACCTACTTAATGCCTAATAACTCCTAAAGAACTTCTATTAATAGCATTAGAAAATAAAGACTTATCGGTAAATAGGATATCAGTAAAAACCGAATTCTAATCGATTATATCGATAGTACCGTAAGACTGAGCCTTACTAATAACGGATAATTCCGCCTAATCCGCAATAGGAGCTACCTGCTCCTCTAGTGATTGCATACTATAAATAAATAATTAGGCACCTTATTCCTTAAGACGACATTTTATCTTATAAATATAAGCCAGATATACTATTGCCTCTTTAAGGGCCTCTTCTGCCTTATATTTATCCTCCTTAATCTTCTTTCTTTCCTATATATTATAAGTAACTACTATAAATTAAGAAAGAACTTTAAGAATATAATATACTTATAAAAAGTTATTACCTTAGAACTATTATAAATTACCTTAGCCTCTATATAATTCTTATAATAATTAGACTTTTTATCTTTCGCCTTATAGATAAGGTTATAATAAAAGTAATAAAAATACAGTATAATATAATTACTATATTTTTAAATATATTCTATAAGTGAATTAGATTTAATTATCTTTAGATACTTAAACTTAGATATGCAATTAGATATATTATCAGTAAAAGAATATTTATAAGTCTAAGTCCGAATATATATAGACTGAACTAATAGATACTAAAGTAAATACAGAAGGACTATAGCTTTAAGGACAAAGACCTACAGAGGGGAGAGATCGTGTTATAACCCCTGCGTCTAGGTCATATGCCCCCTACTTTAAATTTCTTATGTTATTACTAATTAAGATAGGACTGAATATATAACTCTCAGTCCTTAGCCCTATAACTAATTACAGCTAGACTAATAGACTTATATTACAGTTTAAGATTAAAACCTTATATCTTAATTCCCTATTATATATTTATAGTACCTTAAGTTAAAATACTCCTCTTAATATATATAGCAGATACTTTTTAATTAGAATATCTAGCTTACTAGCTATTAATAAGACTTCTTTACTTAAATATACTTAACCTGCTTTATTTACTATTAAGAGATATAATATTTCACTATCGCTTAATATTATACCCTATATATCTGCTAATATAAACCTAATATAGACTAGTTTATCCCTTAGGAACTTATACTATTATAATATAACTCTTAGTCTTTAGCCTTATAACTAATTATAGCTAGACTAATAGACTTATATTATAATCTAAGACTAAAACCTTATATCTTAGTCCCTTATAATATATTTATAATACCTTAAGGTAAAATACTCCTCTTAATATATATATAATAAATACTCTATAGTTAGTAATATTAGCTTATTAGCTATTAATAAGACTTTTTTATTTAAATATACTTAACCTGCTTTATTTACTATTAAGAGATATAACACTTTATACCGCTTAGTACTTATCCCTTATAACTCTACTAATATAAACTTAATATAGACTAGTTTATCCCTTAGGAACTTAAACTGTTATATCTAGTAGGACTATCTTATAAATAAGGGCGCTTATTACTTTCTTAAAATGCTTTATAGCCTTAATAATTAACTCTAGGGAGCTACTCTTATAATTTCTAACTTTTCCTTATAGATATTTAAAATATAATTAGGCCTCTAGTAATATCTTTAGGGTCCTTATAGTCTAAGGGGTTAAAGGTATTATAACTTCTATAGGAGGTATTAGGGTCTATAATTATATATTAAGCTTTAAGATAATATTTTTTAAATTAAAAGAAATAAGCCTAGCTCCTTTAAAACCTCCTTAAATATTACTTTCTATAATAATAGCTTAATAGGTAATATAAAAAGTAAGAAAGAACTTAATCTTAATAATATAATTTATAGAGTATTCTATTAGATATTTTATTTCTTATTTATAGGCCTTTTTTAATAGCTTAAAATACTTTATATTAAGAGGCTAAAGTAAATAAGAAGTATAAGTAAGTATATAGAAAGTAATAATCTTATTCTCTTTATAATATCTCTTAAATTTAATAAAGTAGTAGCTTTTATAACTATTAAGGGTTAAAAGATAATAAGAACTAACTAATTAGTCCTTTATTTATTAATTAAAGTATTATAGCTAGTTAAGACCTAGCTAATTATTAGTCTATTTATTTTTATTTAATATAATAACTTAATCGCTAGGGAGGTTATTCTTAGTACTAATTAGTAAGATAATATTAGCCTAAACTAATAATAAATAGTGCGATTAATTAACCTTCTATATTAACTGCTTGAATTATAGTAATCTATTTATAATTTCCAAGCTATATCTTCTTTAGTATCCCTTGTCATAGCGCAAGACCAGACTTGCTTACCCTAGACCCTAGTGTAGGTCAGATCATATGGCGATATGTTATCGCTATAACCTTAGCTAGACCGCCAGTCGGATCCTAAATGTAATTCCTTAAGCTACATCTTATTAATAGAGCCTAACCTGCCTATAGTGCCTATACATAGTAATAGACCTGATTCCGCCTGAAGCGTTCCCTATCTACCTATGCTCCGAGCTCCGACCGTAACATTAAGGACTCTAAAGATAATTGTGACGGTTAGGTGTTTCCAAGGGATAAACTAGTCCGTTTTAAGTTTATATTGGCAGAGTCGTAGGGCATATGAACTAAGCGATAGCGAGGTGTTATATCTCTTAATAGTAAATAGAGCAGGTTAGGCGTATTTAGGTAAAGAAGTTATATTAATAGCTAGTAAGCTAAATTCTATCTAGTGCTAAAGGAATATATATATACTTAGGGGATCCTTTAAGGATTACTCTTTCCTTAGGATTATAGTAATCCTAGATTATGGTCGCTCTTAGAGCATTATAATCCTATATAAGCGTAATCTATATCTAATTAGTTAAACTTATTAAGCAAGTTCTGGTCCAAGTGGGTCAATTTATATGAGTTTTTATAGGGTATATATAATATAACCGCTAGGGTCGTAATAATAATATTAAAAATTTAATCTTATTTAAAGTATTTATAAAGAAGAATTAGAAATTATAAAAGTAGCTCCTTTAAGTTAATAATTAAGGCTATATAGTATTTTAAGAAAAAATAGAATATTCTTTTATATAAGCTAGCCTTATAAGATACTAGAGTTTAAGAACTTAAAGAGGAAAATAAAGTAAATAACTAAAAGAAACAGAGAAAAAATAACTATCTATAGGATAAAAGTAAAATAACTATAAGAATTAATTAAAATTAAATTAATTAGATAGATATAGATATATAAGTAGTAACTAAATTATTAAGAAGTTATAATTAAAGAAGGTCAATTAGACTAAGTATTTAGCATTATAGTATATATAGTAAGACTAGATATAATATAAGGACTTATTAAGAGGTAATTAAGGTTACTAAGAATAAGGATAGTAACTAGTTTTAATTAATTAGATAGGTTATAGTATTTTTATTAGTAATTAAAATATAAAGGTTAAGATTTATAACTAACTTGCTTAAGTGGCTAACTTGCTTATAAACTACGTTATAACTAATTAATTAAAATCTATAGGGTGCACATAATATAACCGCAGGGGTCGTAATAATATATAACTTCAGTTATTCAATCTCCTAGGGTGTAATATTCAGGAAAGCAGTAAATAGTTTGTCGGGTCAATTAGGTCAGATTTCAGTGTAGCACTGTAAAGGATTTAGGCATCTAGGCGCTAGGGCAGCGGCTGCACCCAGCTGTGACTAGCATTGCGAAGCCTGTATGATCGAGAGTATTGTAAAACGACACTTATATAAACTAAGATGCTGAAATACTGTTAGGCTGAGCCACGGAAAGCGCGCCTCTACCTAGGGCGAACTTATGGTCTTCCTCCTTTGGCTCTGATTTGATGTTTTCCCCAAGTCTTCGCTCGTTAAATACATTCTCAACGTGGCCCTTCATGTCATACCTTCAGAAAGTTAGCAAAGGGTCTACACTTCAGATTATAAATGCAACTTACATGTTCATCTCATCGATAGTCAATTTACCATCTTCAGTTGCAACATTGTACACCTTGGCGTTTGTGTTGCTAGAGAAGCCTGTGGATCATTGTTAGCATCTGCACACAAGTATCGGCACAAATCTCCCACCAATTCGCTCGTTGATGTTCTCTCGGGCTCTTGCTGATGCAGCCTGAACCTTGGTAGCTCTTGGCTTGCGAACCTCTTCAAAGACTTTAAGAGACTCGCGAATGTCGCCGTTAAAGTGCTTCTTGCTGAACACGAGACCGATAGCGGCAGCATCTTCGATGGCCTGGCAAGCACCCTGACTTTGGTCCGGCATCATCTTATATCTCTGTCAGTGCATGAAACGTAAAGACTAAAGAACAAGATGACTGACCGGATGAGCAGCATCCCCCATAATGCAGGCAACCCCCTCCGTCCAGTGATCATAAGGCTCGTGGAGCCACAGTCTCCAAGGGCGGATCTCGTACCCAATCTCAAGGTGTTTGAAGACGGCCCGGTCCAAATCGGGGTATGGGTCTAGTAGTTCTTCCAGAGTGGCCTCTTGATCCCAAGTCTGGGCCTTGAGGTCGCCAGCTTCGCGCGGGAAGAAGCAGTAGTAGGACAGGAGCTTGCCTCCGTTGCAAGGAGACAGGACGATCTTGAAATGGGTGTTGTAACCTCCCCAATACTCCAGCGCGCTGTTTTGAGAGTAGTCAACTAAGCCGAGCTCCACAGCCTTTGCAGTGTCAACATTGGTGTGCAGACATGTGCAAGTCGCTGGTTTGCGATCGGGCTTGATGCCGAAAACACTGCGAAGTGTTGATCCAATGCCATCGGCTCCAATGACTAGATCGTGCTTCACCTTCTTACCGTTTGCAAAGGTGACCTCACCACTCTCCACGTCTACATCAGTAGCCTACAATAACAGAGGGCGATTAGTGACAGACTATAATATCTAAGAATAACTCACCTGGTGGTTCACAATTAGTTGGGCAGGGGGGCCCTCCCCTTCACCAAGGGCACTATCCATCAACATGCGATGCATATACTGGCGATGGAACATGTAGTAGACCTGAAATTGTTATTAGCTCATCTTTCGTATAAGGTACAGAGTCGGTGTTTCACTTACATATCCCCATCGCTCTTTATAATCCTTGAGATCATAGACGCTAATGGGCTCACCAGTCTTCCAGTCACGACTGATGAGCTTTCTGAGGATAACCGGATCGCCAATCTCAATATTGACGTTCCATTCTTCCAGCCAGCGAGTACCATTCGCAGCACATGAGATGGAGGCTCCAACCTCGCCGGCAAAATCAGCGCGCTCGTAAATGGTAACCTTGTGGCCTTGGCGGCGAAGAGAGGTAGCAACTGCTTGACCACCGATGCCACCTCCAATGACAGCCACGTCAAGTGCGCGCCAACCGCTGTGAGTCGACATTACTGTTTCGGTGTGTTTGGTAATTCAAGTCTGGGGTTTCAAGGTTCAAACGATGGAACCGGACGACGATGCTGACAATCAGACCTTTCTGTTGTTTCTACGAGAGAATAATTTGTGTCTTCATGCCATTGAAGCTTCAAATAACCCTTCGAGGCTTTGGCTTTCGACTACTGATGTGCAGTATGCTCCCGATTATGCCCCGATTGCTGACCAAGAGCTGTGAATATGCAGCATATCGGCTTCTTTCCGGTCAAAGTCCGTTTACAAATACTCTTAATGTAGGTGGTCGGACACTTCAGGAAAGCCTCACGCAGCACCTTATCTATGATCACCTATATGATAAGCAACGACCATCAGCCGCGCCCATTGAGACAACATTGGGTTACTTCCCGACCACTCCCCGGCGGAATCTAAAAACCCGCATGATTCCCTTTGTAGTAGTGGGACCCTTTCTGCATCCCACACAGGTGTCGTTCCCTGCCACCAGTATCATCGAAAGCCATCGGTGTACTAAAGGTCCTCTGATGGTACACTGCAGTCGCATCTTGCGCATTTTACCCCGCACTCGCACTGATAGACCAGCTCCTGGATGCAACCTTCGGATATCATTACCTTCGATAGCGTCAATCTGTGCCTGAGATAGAAAACATGATATCTAATCCCTCCGTCACTGCCTCCGAGATTCGGAACGGTCCTTGCGACTGGCCCCCATCTTTCCGCTACCGTTCCGAGATAAGGGCCATTCCTCTCCTGTCTTAGCTCTAACCCCCATGAACTGGAACAGGATACGGGGCTACCAATCAGAGGATTGTCATTACTGTAGGTCATTACTGTAGGGTAGCATTACCACTTCATCGCCCCGACTGGTCACAGGCTGACAGAGCCGCAACTAGATTGATCAATGGATTGTGAGAATCCTCTTCATGTCAATCCCTAATCTGGAGATACTCAAGTATCATTTCTAAAAGATTCTGATAATTTGTTCCAGAACAAAAGAAGAGAGACCGGAAACGGATTCCAGTTTACGATAAGGTCATAAATCGATGTTTAAAGTAAAAATATCGTTGGGCATAACAAAGCGTATGCAAAACCTGTTGAAAATGAAACAATAAGCTCCACAAGACCAAGCAAAAATACATAGTCTTTCTAATTCTCGGGCCAATCTAGTCTTCCAAGTAATCACTTTACCTGCATTCCCTCCACGACAGTGGCTGCTATAACTGGCATCTTGAACTTCTTCCGACCAACAAAGGCGAAATGGACGACTCCAAGTGTAATCCATCCAGACATGACAGCCACTGAATAATTTATATTCTCAGGCGTTACAAGCAGAGAAACCGGGAACACATTGGAGATAATAGAAACCGCCATCCAAATGATGGCAGCCAAGTTCAAGAAAACCCTTAGAACCTTCCCCAACTTAAAGGGGCTATAGTTCGATGGCTGTAGCTTGCTTCGGCCTTAAACAAGCATGCATAAAACGGGCATCAAGTAGGAAAGATACAGTCCCGTAGCAGACATGGACAGGATGCATGGACGCTGTGGGGTTGACCAAGTACAGCAAACCAAGTAGCAAATCGAGCTCAAAGACCACAAGAACTGCATTGACTGATATCTTGAGCCTAGGCTGGATATGCCCGATCCATGAGTGGAAGGGAGTAGCGTCATCTCGCGCAAAAGCCCACAAAGTCCGAGAAGCAGAAGTCATGCCTGAAGCTGTTAGTGCCGACACCAGAACGATGAATGTAGTACCGACAACTGAGTGAGTCGCATCGTAGTAGATCTGAAAGAAGGGAAGCCTGGATGGTGTAGCAAGGATGCGCTCAAGCGATCTCGCCGAGAAAAGCAGCATCGTGACATATCCAACGCCCATTGCACCGTTGATGACGATACTTCCGATCATCACGAAGGGTACGTTGCGGCGAGGGCGCGGAAGTTCTTCAGCCATATGTCAAGCACCATCCTAAGAATGGATATATGGAACTAATCATGCCGACTATCCAAGCAACACCACCACTCCAATTTGTATTATTGAAAGCCGTAGTGAACACATATCCTGAAGTGTTCTTCTTGGACGTGACACCGAGAGCGATTAGTACAGCAAGGAATTCAAAGATATAGAGAGCACCTGATGTTGTTAGAGCCTGTGTAGCCAAGATGAGAATGGAGGGGAGGCGTGGTGAGCATACCGGAGATAGAATTAGTAGTCGGGAGCACCTTCTAGTCGATAATGTTCAGCATCGCACAGTAGATCAAGATACAGATATAAATAAGGGTGGCGTGCCACCTCCCTGGTTGATAAGATGGATTGCTGAGGGAGATGAAACCTTGGATCATGAAGCTTGAATAAAAGCCAGCTGAGGCAAGTAAAACAACCTGGCCGCCAATAGATATCCACCCTGTCATCTACGAAGCTGTCTTTCTGCCACGTTCGGGAGATAAAGCTGTGACCCAATGATACTGACCTGATATATCTTCAGTCTAGTTCAAAGGTGTGAAGGGGTTGTACTGATACCTACTTACCACCAGATGTCGGATATATAGATGCAATTTCTGCAAGCGAGGCTCCAACTGCGAGGGTGAATAGGAAGGATAGAGTACTGCCACGAGTATGAGAAGACTGGCAGTCAATATTTCCTGGGATTTAATCTTACAAGTTATACCAGAGGTATGGCGGACCACCGCTTGTCAACGACGCAGCGATGGAGGCAGAGCAGGCCTCCCATGTCCCCATCAAACAAATTCAGAGACCAAGAAGGGACGGCAGAGAGAATCGTCGTTGAAGTTCATCTTTGTAGCCGAGGTGGGCGAGCTCAACCGCATCATTGTTTTTGGTTGCACCCCGTTTGGCATCCGCCATGGAGTGAAACTTCTCCAAATGGAGATCCATCTTCTCCGATGCTCCCAAGTCTTTAGTATTGGCCTCCATCTCTGAGAATAGCAGTGATTCAACCATATTAAAATTTTATTTGACTCTGCAAAGAGCAGATATTGATTGTTCCAAGAATAAAACAGAAGAGTACGTAATGCCTAGTATGAGTTTCTTATATCAACCCTGCTGTCTCTGAACACTAAGATGTTGTATGGAACAGACAGGATTCGTTAGCTTAGCACAAGGGTTCCTCTCACCAGAAATATCATATCATCTGAAGAGAATAGCGTTGAGGAGATGAGCTAGCACGAATACCAGTCATTCCAGTGGCTTGGCTATAGACGTGGTATAGACGGAACACGCCTCCGTAAACCATGTTCCAAATGGAGGAAAGCAACCCATTAGCCTCACTGATAAACACCGCTGCTCGCGTATGATATCCATGAAGCAAATTTATTTTTGTCTGGTCATGCGCGCATCAAGCTTCTCTGATCCAGCGTGGGGAGGGAGTGCAACTGCAAACTGATTTAATTATGTGGCGTACACCAATCCCGCAACTCCGTGAGCACTCCGCAATTTCTCCTTGACCATAGGACCTAGCTAACGGAGTCTACTGTGGTCAGCGGTACCGTTAGTGCGCGATCTGCGCTTAGCAGACCCTTAGACATCAGGCTCGGTTGAGCAGCGCTGCTTGGCAAGGGTCTCAGGAACACCATAGGCGAGATGACAAGGACACGTTGTACTATCTTAGCCTAACCTAGCAATGAACTACAATTTACTCTCTGGCAGATGACGTCTGCTTGGAAGATCGTCTTGTGGCCCGGGGACGAGATGATCCAGGTCTCTTGTGTTCACATAACCAAGGTGAGCGTCTCGCATCAAGTCTGTAATTCCACAAAGCCTCATTGCTGTCTCTATTTCATCCTTGATAACTACAACATGAGTAAGCTTTGGTGGTTAGATGAGTCAGGGTGCGGGACATACTGTTGATTGCATGCTCAACTCCTTCTTGGCCATAGCCAAGTGAATACAAAAGCGGGCGGCCAAAACCGACTGCTGAAGCGCCAAGACATATGGCCTTGACAACGTCGGATCCTCGTCTAAACCCTCCATCAATAAGGACTTTCATACTTGGAAACACTTCTGGACAGATCCTGTTTACTTCCAAAAGTGTTAGAATAGCAGGAGGTGCGCCATCAGCAGCTCGTCCGCCATGATTACTGATGACGATGCCGTCGCAGCCTGCAGCCAGCGCCATCTTTGCATCAGATGCTCGCTGTATACCCTTTGCAACGATTGGTATGTCTCCAAGAATGCTACGTAGCCACTTGATGTCGTCCCAACAAACATTTGGGTCAATGAAAGAGGAAGCAAGCCGCGCAAACCCTGCCCCTTTCTTGTCTCTCGCCTGTCCAAGACCCGAACTTGACGACGCTCGCTCATCCTCTTCCCGCTTCGATATCACGGGAACATCCACTGTCACAAACAGAGCCTTGATCTTACCGGTAGCAATAGCGCCCCTAATGGCGGCCTCAGACTTTGATCGGTCTTTGTTGACGTACAGCTGGAAGAATGCTTGCTTCTCCGTAGCTTCTAAGATCTCCAGATGGGGATATGACGACGGGGTAGCGAAGCATTGGACGATTCCAGCCTTTGCTGCTGCACGTGCCAGTGTAATGTCGCCTTCAGCGCCTCCGAGCTTCGATCCTCCCGTGGGAGAGATGTAGATGGGGAATGAGAGGTCACATCCGAATAATCGCTGGCGTGTATTTATCTGCCCAACATTTCTCATTATCTTTGGTCGTAGCCAAATCCGATTGAGAAACGTATTATTTGCATCGCGCGTGATGTTGTCGTTGGAGCCAGTGTGGATGACTGCCCAAGGTTTAGTAGGGAGGAACTTTTCCGCTACTCGCTCGAAGTCGTGGAGGTTGATGATTTCACTTAGATATGGCCTGGACTTGGGTTCGGATGTGGTATCAATGGACGGGTCAATATTGGAATTCGCATTCTTCTCCTGGTCTTTCCATGTCGCATCGATTGTCGCCGTGTCCAGCATGCCGACGTGGCAGGATGCAGGTAAAGATTTCTTGATCAAGGACGGGGAATGTATCTCGTTGTACGACTTGGAGGCATCTCGGCCAGCGTGCTGATAGATGACTGATGAGGTCAAAAGGTTAGTAATCCCACAACTGTGACAAAGAGGTTGCGGTAGTAGGCTTACTCTCTTCCCCACCAGGATGTTCGGGCGCAAACTCGATCATGTCGTATACCTCTCCATTGACGACGATCCAGATATCCTCTCGTGTCCCATGTTGCCGTATCTCCGCAACGCTTACTTTCTGGGCCATGATAATTGTGTTGGATTGAGATTGCTATAGCTGGGAGGATCAGTGTGTTGGAGAGGGCCTTTGGTCTTCCTAGTCGCTGGTCGCATGGGGGGATTGAGGGTCGGTGTGCGAAACCACAAAATATGGCTTGTGCGTAATAGGCATCAGTCCATTGGCTCACCCAGGCTTTGTTCAGTCATCCCAGGTGAGAGACTACTGATGGCTAATGCACTTCAAACTCGGCTCTTGCACGGTGCATTCCCGTCCTGGGGGCGGCCATCACAGTCCGTAGTGTAGTGCTGAACGACTGTTGCGATTCGTAGCCTACCCATGTTCCATGCCGATGGCTTGCCTTTCGCAGTTTTCCTCCCATACTGAATTGATTGATGAATACTAACGGAATTGATCCTTGTGGTGGAGGGAAACCTGACTTAGGAATGTTCCGACGGCTTCTAACTGGCCATGGAAAACCCCAACGTAGCTTCCGAAGTGAAATATTCTGTAGCGGATGAAGGGAATGAGACGATGCGGGGTCTGCGATTAACGGTCCACAGAGCAATGCACAGAGAGTAGGTAGAGACGGCTCAATACAAATGTTGCTGTCGCTGACTCTAATGTCGAGTATCTATCTACAGCACCATAGTCCCTACTCCTGTCGCAGTTCATTCAATCTTGCCATCACACAAATCCAGCATCATGTCAGACGATCGCTACTATACCACTACCCCCAAATACTCCAAGAAGATCTTGGTACAAGGGGACCCGGACTACGAGAAATGCAGACGAATGAACCCCACTGCCCACAAGATTGAGCGCTTTCCTGCTGAGATTCACATCCCCGAGACACCTGCTGAAGTGGCCAAGGCTCTTGCACGCGCAACTGAGCTTGGTGTACCTATTGGTGTTCGATCTTCGGGCCACATCTTCCATTTCCCTGCCCTTTGGCACGGTGGCATTCTCATCGATGCGGTCAACCTGAACCGCCGCATTGACTATGACCCAATCACCAAGGAAATCTGCTTCGGTCCCTCCTCTCGTGTCGAGGAACTAGCTGCCAAGCTAAAAGAAGTCAACCGCTTCTTCCCTCATGGCCATGCTCCCACTGTTGGGTCAGCTGGCTTCATGCTAGCTGGCGGTCAAGGCTGGTTTGTTCGAGGCTGGGGCGCGACGAACCAAACATGGATCACTAAAATCGAAATGGTTGTTCCTGATGGCCGCACGCTCATCGCTAGCCGTACCGAGAACCAAGATCTCTTCTGGGCAGCTCGTGGTAGTGGTATGGGCTTCTTCGCTGTAGTCACGCGCTTCTGGGGTCGCACAATTGAGAGATCAACTATGTGGGAGAAGACTCTCAAGTTCGTCATCAATGATGACAACTACATGGCCTTGATGAGTTGGGCTATTGAGCGTGGCCGAGATACTCCCAAGTATGGCACTGATCTGAACCTGACAATCGACTACCGTGAAAAGTATGATCCAGCCTACACTACCGATGACGTTCCTCCCAACGCGACACTTGTTCTCACTCTGAACAATCTTTGCTATACCGATACGCGAAGGGAAGCCCGCACTCTGCTCAGCTCATATGATAGAATCACACCTGAGATTGCTGAGTATCTCATCGAGTCAAAGCCTGTCCAGGTTCGGACATTTGAGGAGGTGTTTGCCCGCAAACGTACTTTCTTAGGTAATGCTGGTCAAGAGCGGTGGTCTATCAACAGCATCATGAACGATCCTGATGTTCCTCTAGCTCGAGTTAGTGCATCTCCAGAAGCAAACGTAGTACACAACGCTAATTATTCTTCTCCAACTTCAGCTCCTTGAAGGCATCCGACCTGCCATGCTCAAACTGCCGACCCGCGTCTCTTCTGTCTTCATCTGTCACTGCGACATCAAACCAGATGAGGACGACGCCTGCTTGAGTCTGCCTCAAGACCTGTACATCTCAACACTCACTGGCTGGACCGACCCCAAGCTTGAGCCCGCCATCATGCAGCCCATGCGTGACTACTATAGACAGGCTTTCCCTGTTGCTGTGGGCCAGTACATCACCGATATCGATGTCAACTGTGAAGACGCCAATGTGAGCAGTGCCAATCCCTCGACCCAGTTATTTACTGACGTGTTGTTCTCTTCCTATAGTCCAAGGTCATGAGTGATACTGCCTTGGCCAAGTTCCTTCGTATTCGTGAGAAATACGACCCTAAGGAGCTGTTCCCTACCTACAAGTCCTTTGTCAAGACGTCGGAAAAGATTAACAAGCTACAAAACAAGTCGAGACTGTAGATTGTAGACTAGAGGGAGGTGATTTAGTATAGCATATTGCAACAAAGTTGTGATACTCCTGAGTTTTTGCATATTCCAGAATATGGACCTACTTATCTGCGTATTTTTAGTGTCATTGTGAGTCTCTAGGCGCAGCAGTGCGATATCATCGTATTTGAATAAGCCAAAGGTTCAGTCATCCTCCTGTCGTACGTGCAACATATATACAGGCACCACGTGATGCACCACTTCTGTACTGCAGGCATCTATTGACCATTGCGCATCACTGTCAGCGAACTACAAATGTGCTGATGAGGTCTTTATGTCGCAGCGACCCAGACTTGATGATGATTTGACACTGGTCTTACAAATATTCTCAAGATCTCGCCACATAAGCTAGCATATGGTGGTGGCAACAAGAATGTAGATACATTTGTATAGTTCCGAGTTTTCTACCTATACCTTTATCTCATAACTGCACAGTGAAGCCCATATCTTTCCATCCTGCCCGAACCTTGTTCTTGATTTCCTCCGGGTACGACTTACTGAAGCTACACTCCCTAAAGTTCCTCTTTCCCTGATACTCAATTGGCATCAAGCAGTCTGAAATAACCTTGCCGCCCTGAGTTGGATTGCCGTGTGGCCCGTGAGACATGTACGGCGTAATTGGGTGGCCTCTAACCTCCTCGAACAAAGTCTCGTCCTTGCCAGGGCGACATCGCGTAACTACAGCCCACATGACATCGTTCCAGTTGAAAACGTCAACGTCGTCGCCAACTAGGACGATACGGTTGACAAGTATACAGCTCTTGTCCTTGAATGCAAGGTCACCTATTCTTTTGCATAGCTCGGCCGAACTAGTTTTCATGTCCCCCAGTTTCTCTGTGCCAACTTGCAGCGCACACCAAGTGGCGTATGTCTCGAGGGGACAGTTGGCCTCCTCGATTGGAAGTCCTTCACGTTGTAACAGCTCGAGAAGTTCGGCAGATGCAAGTGCTGCTGTTGTGTGCTGTGGGGTGTCGTGGATTAATATAGCCGTACTGAATGCTAACAGAAGGGAAGGGTCTTACCGATTCATCTGTGATACGGCCCGGTACCGACACAGGCATGATAGCATCGTTGCGATATGTGATGGCGTCAACAGTAAACAAAGGCTGCATACGTTGATCCCCCTCAAAGATCACTCCCATATAATCCTCAAAGGGGCCTTCATACGCCTTGTCAGTCAGTGAGAACGTGCCCTCAAAGACAATTTCAGAGTTGGCAGGGACGAGGAGGTTGTTAAGCTCGCATTTGACGAGATCAAGCGGCTTGCCGACTAATGCGCCGACATATTCAGCTTCAGAAACACCCTCTGGTACTGGCATGGCAGCTGCCAATGATGCAGCTGGGGGAATGCCAAAGGCCAAGGCCCAGGGAACTTCCGTTTTGCCGGCTTTTAACCAGGCATCACGGATCATAGAATTGTGCTGGCCGCCGCCGACAAGACAGACTATACGATTCTTATCGTACACCATTCCACGAAAGATGGACCAGTTTGTCCAACTTCCATCAGGCATTTGGAGGACATGTACACCGTACGTTTGGATGTACTTGCCACCATCGCCAGAGTGAAGATAAGGCACCGGGAGAGTGGTAAGATCAACCTTGTCTCCCAAAATCTTGTTGTCCTTGCATGGGCCAGATGGGAGCACATTGGGAGGCAGGACTTTGGCCCTCTTACCCGATTGCCATCTGTCACATATCTCCTTCCAACTGGCAGTAGGCTCCAATCCAAGACTCCTAGCTATTCGGCCATATCTATCTTTCTCGTTCGGCCGAAGACTGGCTGCGTTGCCCGCGACGCGCCACAGACCGTCACGCGCACCTTTGATGTTGTTGAAGAGGGGGGCTTTGTCGTTGACTTCGCTGACACGTCGGATAATTGCACCGAGTTCCAAATGAGGGTCAACTTCGGTATTAATTTCGACTAAATCGTTGTCGTGGCGTAGCATGTCTAGAAACTTGCGGTAGTCGAGTTGCGCCTCTTGGGGGTCTGGTCCCTGAGAGGTGCTGTATCTTTTGCGGTATGGCATAGCGCCATAGATGCGTCCTCGCTTCATTAGGGTCATTAGGCCTCTTGGGGATAGCAGACGCAGCTTACTCAGTGCTTGTAGCATTGCGCTCAGATGGAAAGTCTGATATTGGGATACTCAATTGCTTAGAAGCATCCAGTCACTTCAATTGGCAACATTATCATCCATTTGAAGAGCATCGCCGTCACTTCCAGTACTAGCCGTAAGTCGTCCAGTTACAGTGGATGTTTACAGGTCTAGCACTGAAGTCTATCGGCCGGACGCTAATTTAGGAACGAGTTCGGGGCACGGCGGAATCCTCCGACGATGCACAAGCGCTAGCGAGCCAGTGCCACTGGAATTGAGAACACCAGCTGCCGACTCAATGCATCAGCATACTTCCTCGGGGTCTTCATAGAACATCGGCCGTTCAGTTCAAGGTACCTTTGAGCCGTCGCGTGCGAAAGTGTGCGGAATCAAGACGCCTTTAGTACAGTTCGTCGATTGTCATGCCATACATAGTTGTCAACAGCTCCTGGCGGTCTCTAACGCAAGTCAATTTTGATCACACGCCTTTGTTGGCTTCTGCCCTCTTAATATCAGCCCAGTCTTAATTTTACTATGAGGAAACTTACTCAGCTCCGCCGCATTCAGTCGCCTTCAAAGCTGTTATCCGCTCGTGGGTTACAGTGTCAACGCCAGAACCCTCTTTTCTCGCACCCAAAGCGTACATCTAGGCGCAATTTCACTTTTCCAAGCAAACTCTTAAACCCACCACCAGCTTTCGCCTCGTCCTCTATTCACCAAGTGCCATCTCGCCCTCGTCGCATTGTAGTGGGGATCACCGGGGCCACAGGTGCACCATACGCCATCGCTTTACTGAGACTTCTGCGTCAACTTGGCATAGAGACGCATGTTGTCATTAGTAAATGGGCGCTAGCGACTCTCAAGTACGAGACGACCATGACTGAAGAGCAGATCCGTTCACTAGCATATGCCAATTACACTGCAAGAGACGTTTCAGCCCCTATCGCATCAGGTTCATTCCAACATGACGGTATGGTCATTGTGCCTTGCAGTATGAAGACACTAGCAGCTGTAAGAAGTGGCTACTGTGATGATCTGATCTCCCGGGCGGCGGATGTGACCTTGAAGGAGAACAGGCGATTACTTGTGGCTGTGCGAGAGACACCGTTGAGTGATGTTCACTTGGACAACATGCTATTCCTACGGAGAGCTGGTGCTATCATATTTCCGCCTGTTCCTGCGTTCTACACCAACCCTGACAGTCTCGAGGATGTGGTTAACCAGAGCGTGGGGCGCATGTTGGACTTGATGGGAATTCACACAGACGGATTCGAGAGATGGGACGGATTCAAGCAGAATAAGTCAGTCGTAGGACCAGCGCAGGTTAATAAAGCAGCTCATGCCTGATTCTATTCATTTATAACATACTTGTTCAAGACTGCCATAAAAGCGAACCAGGACTGAGAGTAGGCCATTTGTCCATAGACATGGTAAACTGACCGGATCCGAACCAGGGCATCGAGTCAGAAGAAGCTGGTGAGTTAATAGCAAATGGTAAATCGTTCTCCATATCCAAGAATGCTGAGTCGAGCAGTTCCTCGGTTGCTCTCGAAAGCCTCATTGACTGAGCCTCTTGCGATATGGGGATGTTAACCGATGCATTCCCATTTTGCTGTGGGTTCTGAGCTACCATTATCGTGCCTGTGGACGGTTGGTTTTGACCTTCTTGCGTGGGATACTCATCCGGACGTGCAACAACCATTTGGACCAGTAAGTCCCTCATGCCTCCGAGACGTCTTTGCAATCTCCTAGCAGCTCTCGAGGATTTACTGTATGTACTCGACAGCAGGTAGGCATTCTCAAAGTTCTTTTTTGCCTGTTCGAAGAAGTTACTAGGTAGAGCGTCGTTGACGCTGTCACGATTTCCTTGAATATATGCCAGCATGAGGAACAATAACGCACAGCCAGCAGCGAGGATATGCTGGAACGGCGGGTGTTGTTTCTGATAGACATCAGTGTACCGATTAAGACGCGTCAGCGTGTCAACGATGCAGTTCACCAACTCAATACCCGGCTCAATGCTACGTTGACTGACGGCACTTGGTACGTTTGGGAAGAAGAAGGGCCGAAGGAGGATTCCACGGACGGCGTGGGCACGGAGATGTAGAAGTATGGCCCAACCTGGAGGAATCGTCGCATTCGCATGTTCCATATTCTGCAGTGGTGCAAAGTCAAACTTTCCCACTGACTTCTTTCGCCATTGCTCTATTTGAAAATTCATAAATTCAAAGTCGTCATTGTCTTCGCACAAGGTTCCCTTAGCGCCGCGTATTATGGGCTCGCTGAATTTGTCGCTGATGGCGGTGAAGGCTGTCATGGCCTTGAGGTACGGGTTTTTGAGCTACAGGCCACATTAGCTAGGCAGTCAGTCTAGGTATTCAAGCGGAATGATCAATTACCCTTTGTCGCAACTCAGTGTCAAATTCCCAGTTACTAAAGTTCGTCGGCAGTCCTGTAGATGCGCTCCATTGCCGGTCGAGAACTTGAATAGTGCTGACAATGACGGCATGTTCCTCAAGATCGGCTTCTGTTTTCACAACATGTCGTAACACGTCGTTGTTATGTAAGCCAGACTCCATAAAGGTCCGACCAGCGAGTCCACACATGCGCCAGGCATACCGGGGCATATTCTTATAGTAGTGAAGAAGCCCTACTAAAAGGATGGTTACAATATGTTTGATGGTTGGCATTGGCGAGACAATCTTGGCATTGATCAGGTCCTTGCAACTCAGGTAGAGAGTCTCGGCAATTCGCAATGACTCTGATCCAGGTAGCGTGGACTCTACACAAAGAGCCACGGCAATAGCAAGATTGACGACGATGAGATCCTCTTCATCCGCAGCTGATAGAATGCAGTTATTCGATGAGGTTTGCTTGGAATACCAGTATTCGACCGTTTTGACGAGTGATGGGGCATCGACAATGGGGTGGTACTCGCATATCGTCTCTTGGAAAACAATAAGAAGGGAGTTGACCTCCCTGGAGCTGAGGATGTTTCTAAAGAGCAGTAATCTCTGCTGCCGCGGCAACGACGATATTTGCAGCTGAGCAGGCCGGTTAAGGTTCCCAAATTGATCGATCTCCACATCCTCATCATCAGATTGGTTCTCTTCGATGCTGACAGGAAGTGGCTTCTCCACCTTGGAAGCTGCATGGTTCAATAACTTGCTCTGGGCAAGGTTGAAGCTGTAATCTGGGCTTGTTGGCCCGTAGAACTTGCTGTTTCGGCGAGCTTCCTTTGTCCCGACGACAGGCGGTGTTATTAAAGACTGAGACATTTGAAGATCTGGATCTACCATCGTCTGGCTCGATGCCGTATAAAGAGACTGAGGAGGCATGTTTTTGTCTGTATTGTTTTGCCTCACTTGTGCTGCCAGCGATTCAACTTGTTGTTGGAGATTTGCCAAGAGACTTCCTAGCGATGCCGTCTGAGTTCTGCTGCAAAATTAGCCTAAATCTTTGAATTTCATAGGTTTCTCTTACGTGTCGTTGTATTGCTGTTCTTGCGAAAGTTGCGGCTCAAGCTGCCGCCTCATCTGGTCATCCTGCAGCTGAGCTGGATTCGCATCGCGCCAATCGTTGGCTGGCAGGGTATACACGCACTGCTGATTGCGGCCGACGCAGTGTTCGCAGGGATATCTGCCGCTGCATCGGCCCTTGCGCTTACGGCATGCGTCGCATGCTCGAGTAGCATACCGTACTCTCTTCTTGCCTGTGCTTTCACTTTCACCTTTCGAAGCTGCTAAGCGCTTGGCTGACTGGTTCTGATTCATGTTCGTTCAACAGCAATGGCAGCAGATCACGGGAATGATTTAGGTAGTTGTAAACGAGACAAAGTAGGATGATTTATCCGAGGAAAGGGAATCAGATCACAGAGCCTGCTCAGAATCAGACACGGCAAACAGTGGCGCAAGCAAGACAATTGCACTGCAAGCGATCTTTATACCAAGGTGAGTTTGGCTGCTCCTCAGACCCTTAGATACGAAACTTCACACGGAGTACATCTCACAGGGATCTCGAACATTACTACGCTACCTATGATGCTGTGTGGCCATTGGCAGAACTGGCAATATTGAGCGGCAACAAAAGTGGACTGACAACTAGAGCACTAACAAGCGATAACACTGGCACTCGTACTCTACACTAAAATACCAAAACGCGGGGAAAAAGTGGCACTCAAACCTACTGACCTTAGTTGGCTGGGGGAGACAAGGGGTGAAGATAAGGGATGCCACGCTGCGCGACTCAGATAACTAATCAGAGACCAATGGTTGAGAGTCAATCGACAGGATGTGACCCCTCAGAGATAAACAAAGTTCAGGGTGACGAGAATAGCCGAGTCAAAATGGGCATTCATCTGAGTCTGGTCTTGTGACTTGGGCAGAAGAGCGAACTCGAATGCCCTTTTGGACAAATACTAGCCAAAATCATTCACCAATTTGATTAGGATAGATTTAATATCTTATCACTCCTGCTATGCATACTCCAACATGATTATAACGAGCTAAAGGGATATCTACCAGTGCCGCTTATATCTATGCACCTTGATTACTCTTGTGGATTGAGGAGATTGATAATTAGGGTGTTGAGAACCCGGTTTCAAGCTACGGAATTAGAGCCCCACACTGCCACCAAATCTCAAGGGTCAAATACCGGAACGATGTCGAAAAGTAGTGGGGGTATTGAGGAAGCTAAGGCTGCCCTGTTCCGACCGGAACGCGCTTGGCTTTACGCGAGCTTGGCGAGGCAAGACAATGTCGATGAGGGACAGAAGACAAGAGCGGGAGAAAATTGAGGAGAATGGACATTTGACTAGGTAAATAGTAAAGCAGAGATTTAGATATTTATCACTCTTATAGTTTCTATCACGAATCGCTGGGCACAGTGTTTATGGCAAATGCGCTCGGTTTATAATCAGCAGTTTGCCGAAAGATCAGTTTCTGATTTCAGTAACCTGGATATTCACTGTATTCTGTCCTCAGTATCTACTTGCAAGATCAAGACACGGATATATTAAGAGAATAGATACTGGTTTTAATAGATAATATATTATAATATTATCTACTGAAATCCTAGATGCTGGAGAAACTCTAGGGGAAGCGAAGGTGGTGTATTGCTAAAAATAGCATACTTGGCAATTGTCAAGTCTCGGGAGATCCATAGTCCGAATGCATTAAACGATGCTTATCTTATTATAGTTGCCACGTTCATTTCACGTCAGTCATCTTATCTCGGCTAACAACACGACTCTCTAAAACTCAGGTCGAGCCTCAGACTCATTTTATCGCCATCAGCTAGTTGTCACAACTACCATCGCCTGTCACTCTTCTCGCAGATCATAACATCCCAAGGCAGGGCTCATAATTGAGGGACTTCGCAGTAGTATGTTTCAAGAGCTGTATTGATCATGCTGCGCTACCTCAGTTGTCCTACTCCATCCAAGTTACTGTCTTGCAGTACAAAAACTCATCCAGCCCTTGATACCCGTTGAACCGACCAAAACCACTCTTCTTAATACCTCCATGTGGCAGGGCGAACTCATCATGCACTGTCATAGAATTGATATGCACAGCGCCCGAGTCTAGCTGCTCAGCGACGCGGAAAGCAGTTCCCAGGTCTTCAGTGTAGATTGATGCTGAAAGGCCGTAGTCAGTGTTATTAGCCAGCTTGATAGCCTCGTCCTCTGTGTCAAAAGTGAACCACGAGACGCTTGGTCCAAATGACTCCTGCCGATACAAGTCCATCGATGTTGACATGTTGGTAAGTACAACGGGACGCATCTTGGTATCGACAGTATTGGCATCTAGGTCCGTGCTGAACATATCCAGAGGCTTTGCACCCTTGGAGATGGCATCATCGATAAGAGCTCGGTTCTTCTTAGCGGCAGCAGACGTGATAAGAACTGGAGTGTTCTCCTGAGACCCAAACATCGCGTTGACTGTTTGAGCCAGAACCTTTTGGAACTCAGTGGCGATGGAGGAGTGCACCAAGATGCGTTCTGTAGCCATGCAAACTTGGCCAGCCTTGAATTGAGATTAGTAGCCTGGTAAGACATGGAGGATATTGAGGATTATAACCCACGTTGAAAAAGGCACCTCGTGCACAGTTTTCGGCAGCCTTGGTTAGATCTGCATCCTTCAATACAATAGAACTGGCCTTACCGCCAAGCTCCATTACCACTGGCTTCAAGTGTCTGCCAGCAATGGATGAGATGATTGCACCAACGCCGCTACTTCCAGTAAAGTTGATTTTCTTCATGTCAGGATGACTGACAAGGCTCTCTATCACGCCAGGAGCTTCCTGCGCCCGGTGGAACACAAGGTTAAGACAGCCATCGGGGAGACCAGCCTCGCGCAATACATCAGCGATGGCCCAGTAGCAGGCTGGAGTTAGTTCTGCTCCTTTGAGAATGGCTGTGTTGCCAGTGGCCAGGGGAAACGTGATGGAACGTAGACCAAGGTGAAACGGTGCGTTCCTGCACGAGAGTCAGTTTAGTCGCAATTCTCATCCCCGAAAACAGGCGAAGTGTGTGCTTACCATGGCGCAATACCAAGGTTCACACCATAGGGCCTCTTGAGGATCATGGCACGCATCCCTTCATGAATTGACTCTGGAACACTACCAGTAACAGCACCAGCAATTCTTCCAGCAGTATCCTTCAAGCCCTCAATGGCAAGGCCAAGAATGAAATTCTGGAAATCAACGCCTGCTCCCATCTCCTGGTGTAGATAGTGTAGCAGCTCCTCCCTCCTCTTCTCCATGATGTTGGCAGCCGACAAGAAGATATCGCGCCGGTGAGAGGGTTTGGTCTTGGACCAGGCAGGAAACGCCGCGTTTGCAGTAGAGACGGCTTCATCGATGTGGTTTTGCGAAACGGCAGAACAGTTCCAGATTACTTCGTTGTTGATTGGGCTTATGGCTCGGAAAGTCTTGTCTGTTACGACGTCCTTGCCGTTGATGATGAGAGGAATGGTCTTGCTAGTGGAGAAGTTTCGTGACAAGGGGAACCTGGCCTTGCGCATTATGCGCCCTAAGGTAATGAAGCGATTCATGATGTGTAGACTACAGATGAAATTGCTCTGCTGAAGCAATTGTCGAGATTGACGTCAATTCCATTTACTTCAACGGCAAATTCGCTCAGGTAATATGAAGTGGAGAACCGTCATACGCCGTAGACGTATACCCGTATAAACAGCCGTAAAGGTTTTACTCACATGTGATTATTCATGGGCGATTGCTAAAGATGGGCGGCGCAGCTCCGATCTCTGGTGGAGGCCGGCCGAACCCTACGTTAGCGTATCGGAATCCAGGACGGAGAAACGGCATGCGTTAGCGTGAGCTACCCCGGACATCTTGAGAGCGGCACAGAGTTCGGAATTCACCCGGCGAAATATGCCTTCCTATCTTGGCGGTCTTGTCTAGTATCAGACCGGATGGTTGCTGAACTATCGGGGAGCCATCTCTGATGCCGTTGAGGGAGGTGGACTTGGCTCAGGCTCTTGGCACATGCTCCGGGCCAAATGTTAATGCTGTTGTCCCCAATATTAGGCTGTTTACGGCGTGGGACTAACAGAGCTGGCATAAGGAGCCAAATGGACCGCGGTATCGAGTTGCAGACATCGATAGTGACTAGAAAACACCGTGAGCACGTTCAGGCTGAATTGAAGCTCTAACTATCATATCTCTTGGCAAAAGATCATCAGTCTTGCAGAAGACTTTGAACATTGAAAATCGAGGAACGCAATTTTTTATTTAGTTGAGCATAAACTCATTGAATGACACCGTCTATGGCTTATCCCACGATCCCTTGAGGCGAACCTCCAAAATAGCAGAAACACCACTCTTGACCTGCTGCACAGCCTCGGGTAACAGTCTATCTAGATCATCAACAGAGTCAATGACGGCAGCCCACGCCTTGTTGCCAGACGCCGCTTTCGCAATGCCCGAAAAGTCAGGCGTTGGGTCGAATGAGATGTTGAGGTCCTTGTTGTTAATCCTGGATCCGTAGCCTGTCGGGTGGACAAGCTCCATCGAGACGCGAGGAGCGTTCCATCCTATGAAGACCTTATTGTTAAAGATTGTTTCAGTCATATTGTTCTCCTTCAGCATGTGCTTACCTTTGTTGCTTAACACTATTGTGAGAGTGGCAATCCTATATCTGCTGGCGACCCAGTATACTGTGCCTGGAACACCAAACAAATATGTGCCGTCTCCTACAATCTGAGTGACAAAGTTGCATTTGCCCTCTCCCCCAGCTAGATAGTCAGAAGCTAGTTTGACGCCTAAGCTGGCACCGCCAGACCATCCGAGACCACCTCCACCGTTGCCGAGGATATGGCCAGGCTCATCGACCTGCAGCTGCTCATGGATGAAAGGGGCGTTAGTAATAGTCTCATGACACCAGATGGTATCCTTGGGACAATGTCGTCGCAGTTGCGCGCAGAGATATGACGTGCTTGGGGATGAGGCCGTGTCTTCGGGACGAGCAGCAGCTTTTGCGGCCTGGTCGAGGAGTTCTCTGTGCTCTTCAGCCAACTTGTTCCAGCGCGAGATGTATGGCTCCTGGCTGATCAATTTGGAGTACTTGTCACTCGCGCGCACGTATTCGTTGAGTTGCTTGAGGGCAACACCAACGTCAGCACGATAACGTCGAGTAGCAGGAATGTAATACAGGGGCATATTGAACTTGAGCGGATCCAGGTCAATGTGGAAGATTTTGGTATCCTCTCGCGGCTTGCATTTGGTAGGGATCCAAGTCACGTCGCAGTCGAGAATTAGGATAACGTCGGCCTTTTCGATAGCCGGATGCCCTCCAATGCGGACACCGACTGATGCGCGGTGGCCAAAGGGGAAAGATAGTGAACTGCCCATGGCATCAAGAACTCGGACTCCAGGAATGCTTTCAACGAGCGTGACAAGCTCTGGTACTGTGGAAGGATTGCGACCAGAGTAGCCGACCAGAATCAGTGGTGACTCTGCCTCAGCCAGGGTCTTGATGATGATCTCTAGCTCTGGCTGTGGAATAGCAGCTGGGACAACAGGCTGCCATTCCTCCTGCTTCAGAGAGTAGGCAGGGATGTCTTCTTCCATGACTTCGCGCGCGCCGACCATGTAGACAGGGCCAGGAACATCACTCGTGGCAAACTGGAGAGCCCGACTGGTCAGCTGCTTGATGTTCTTGCCGGTCTTGAACTCTCCAGCATAGCGGCAATACTGAGCAACAATAGCTCTCTGGTCGTGCGCATCCTGTAGCCAATGGATATGCTCCGTGCGCGAACCCCTTATCTCACCCTCGAGGGTGAATGGGGAGAGTCCAGCAAAGACAAAGACTGGAGTACGAGAGCAGGAGGCGTTGTGCATGGCACATCCCAGCATCTGTGTGCCGACGTCGACATGGACGAGCACACATTGGGGCGTACCAGTGACACGGGCGAAGCCATCAGCCATTGACATAGCCACGAACTAACATCAAAGAGTTAGAACGAATCTGTTTCTCAGACGAGGAATTACACGGGAATGCAACTCTCTAGGCGTGAGTAGTAAGACATACCTCATGGGGACATGTGATGACCGTGGGGAACTTGACATCGTCTAGATCTCTCGCCCTTGCAAGCGCCTCCATGATGGCAGGATGGTCTGATCCGAGGTTGGCAAAGACATAGCGAACACCAGCCTACAGAAAAGCAACTCAATCAGTCCGTTGTTCATTGCCCGGGGCATTGTAAACAGTGCCAACACAATAATGTCTTACCTCGTAGAGGGCTTCAAAGAAGGCAAAAGAAGCAGAATAGGTTGTTCTATAACACAATGAGTCAGCCACAATGGTCACACTCTGCGGGTGATGAAAAGCAGGTCCGGAAATGATATCTGCGATAGCCCAAGTTATACGTACAGGCGTGCCATGGTTGGACGGAATGAGAGAAAGATTTGATGCAAGAGGTAGTATGACGACAAGTGGAGGTTAACTACAGCTGGCACTTGCATGCAGCATGGACTACAGCTGGCAGTTGTATATAATGAAACATGGTGTTTTGTCGTCCAGTCAGCATACATTGCCCTAACCAGGAAGGTGAATGGATAGCCCTAGAGAGGGACGTGTCTGGAGGAAATCTTCCGGTCGGGGCTACGATGGCTTTGAGCCGTCAACCCCACCGACTCAAAATAGCACTACGGCTTGCTTCCGTAGTCTGGAACCAATGTCTTTTCCGTTCCTACTTTTGCGCCTATTGATGTAGGATTCTCTATTGTGCTAGACTAGGCCTTGTTAGGCGCCCGTCGTCCGGTTCTCACTGCTCGTACCGGCGTCCTCTGAAGGTTGGTGGAGATTGCACATGCAGTCTGCTGGTAGGATCTCTCTCTTGTTGCAAGATGTTACGCCAGCGTCATTGTCTACGTCGTACGGTAAAGTACCTTCTAATCTCCATTGTCTCTAAGACGCATACTATGAATTAGTATAACGCCTCTCTAATTGATCAATTGGTGTCAAAGATCATTATTTGCCGAAAATCTAGAGAGATTCATCGATCCAACACATGGAAAACACCCCAATTAATTGAGTTTTAAAAAGAATCACTCTGTTACAGCAACTAGTAATTGTATCGTGGAAATACGTAAGCCAATCTTTTGGCTGAGCTCGAGTGAAGTGACCGCGGTCATCGTATGGCTCACGATTACTGAAGCCGAATGATGCTCAAATAGACAACACTATCTTCGTTGACTACATAAGAGATAAACAATCCACAAAGGATATTCTCACAAAATCATTGAGCCTTTACACGCTTCCTGTACTCATCCATGACGCCATTGTAATCTTGAGGAGTGTATGGGGATGTCAACTCAGCGTAAAAGGACGGCTTGCGACGATTCTTAACGCCAAGGTCATTGAGTAGCATATCAACATAAGGAACGCCTTCAAAGACAAAGTCAGGCAGACTCGCTCCATAGCCAGCAGGGTAGCGCCATTTACCCCATTGCGTGTGCATCATGACTTCGTTCGTAATATCCTCCTGAGACTTACTTTCTCGAACCAACTTGTTGTCAAAATAGGCAGAGATCCACACTCCCTGCATCGAAGCACAGACCGCTGTCGTAACAGACGAGATCATGCCAGCAAAGGCAATGTTACGCTTGTTAAAAAAAGCAGGAGGGACTATGAAGCGGTAGTTCCGCAGAGGCTCAGCGTTGGGGCGAGGAGGAGAGCGAAGCTTGGGCTGTTGCTTGAGCTGGGGGAACTGCTTCTTCACGCCGGCATCAAACTCAGAGTTGAGCTGAGCCTGCTCCTTCGGCCCAAACGGTAGACCGAACGCGTGCTCGCCGAGGTTAGAAAACTTGACGAGCGACTCCTTCTTCCATCCTGTAGAACAGATCATGCTATCTGCCTTAAGCTTCTTCCCAGATTCTAGAAGAACTTGGCCGGGCTCAAGACGCTTGACGTTGTCGATGTGGACGCGGATCTTCCCATCGCGGACCAGGTCAAAGAAATCCTTGTTGAAGTTGAGAATACTGAGACCACTGCCAATCCAGAACACATCATACCACGGCTTCAGCTTCTTGGTCTCTGGGTGGTTATCGTAATTGATCTGGTTCAAAACGTCGTTGCCCATTGATCTCCAAAATGAGCGCACAACCATGCGTCCAACCGCCGTACCATGAAGGAAGCGCCTGATCCCACCGAAGCCATCCTCATGGCCCCAAGGGCAAGGAGCAAACCATGTCATGAAACGAACTGTCAAGGTCTTGTCAATGCGAGCCTTCAGGGGCGTCACCCATCGAGGCGCAATCCACACAGGGCCGTTAGTCTCCGGCTTGACAATCAGATCGACCTGAGCTCCAGCATCAACCATGGCGTATGCAACATCATAGGCAGATTTGGCACCACCAACCACAATGGCATTCTTAACGTCCTTGACTTCATCGGCTCGAGAGCAAAACTCTTTGGCATGGAACAGAGGTTTGCCAAAGCTCTCACTGCCTTCAAAGTTGGGCATGTTGGGGGTGGAGGTGAGACCAGTGGCGACAACTATTCTTTTGGCTTTGATTTGACGTTCACCCTGAGGGCTCGTCACAGTAAGCTTCCAGCCGTCATCGCTGGTCTGCTCTACCTGGCTGACTGTGCTGTTGAATTGGGTTCTCTCAAGTATGCCATGGTTGCGGGCATAATCAGTGAGATACTTGTGCAGAACCTTGCCAGGAATGTGATCATTCTCCTCCACGCCATAGATCTCTTTGATCATGGGGAAGTCAGGAAACTCATAGGTCCCAATCATGTTGTTGGACTTGAGACCTGGGTACAGTCTGTTGGCTGACCATGTTCCTCCAATGGAGTCATTTGCTTCAAGGATGACAACCTTCTCATCAGGGTGCGTTTCAATGTAGGCTTTGGAGGCACCAAGGCCGAACCAACCTGTGATTAGTTCAGTTGGTGTGAATTTTACATTGTAAGGGGAGTTGGAACTCACCAGAGCCAATGACGACCAAGTCATATAATTCTGGCATATTTAATAATATAAGATTGAAGTGAATTGGATACAGTGAGATGGACAAGACAGAGTGGACAAGCAGAGGAACCACGGATGCAAACTGACCGGATAAAGTGGGCGTCTTCTACGACATAGAATGGCCTACTGTTCTTTTACACCATGATAAGCTTTCCCAATCTCATGTTACAGCGATAGGGACCCCCTGCTCCAAACCAACGTGCGGCATTCCACAGGTGGCATTTCTCAACCCTGCAACTCCGAAGCAAAAAAATAGAAGGAATAGCGTCTGCATCAACATAAGCCTTGCACTAGTGCTGCAACGGCCTTATCGAAGACGAATGAGAAGATTTCGGAATGGCCCCACCTTTCCGACCGTGTCTGCCGTGATTACGGAACGGTCCGAAAAGGTGGATCCGGAACCCGGTCGGAGGTCCTTAGGAAGGGAGAGATAAGCTGGACACGCTCTGCCTTGGGCTGAGATCTCTCTGAAGCAGGACAAGGGGAATATTCGTGCATCCAGAAAGCTTAATTTTACACTTGGTAGATCCATGTTGTGGACCTCGTCAGAACGCATTCACTCCCTCGTGAGAAATTGGCAATTGGAAGATGAACATTGGACACTATTGTGTTGGGACTCTTGAAATAAGTATCATAACTGGCATCCAATAGCCTGCTCAGGACGATCTTCTTATTCGTAGGTAATATGACCGTCAATCTGCCCGGCATCCAGCCCACCCATAATCTTGATATCTGTAGCTGTAATGTGTCTAGACGCATCGCTAAAAAGATAAATAATAGCGGGCGTAAGGTCATTTGGGTCGCTGAGGCGTCTCAACGGCGGGGCCTGATATGGCTGCTTTGCATCCCGCTCACTCTGAGTGGCCAACACGTCCCTGAACATCTGAGAATCTACATACCCAGGTGAGATCGAGTTGACGCGAATGTTGTGCTTGGCCAGCTCTACACCGAGCGCTTTAGTGAGCATAAGAACGCCGCCCTTGGACGCGTTGTAGGAGGACATGCGGCAGCCTGGAATAGCGATATGAGCGCACTGGGAGGCCATCATGACAATGCTACCAGGGGTTTCTTGCTTGATCAGCTGCTTGACCACGCGCTGAACAGTGAAGTATGTTCCTCGCACCTGTAAAGGAAATGTTAGACAGTAAACAGAGCCCAGGAGAGGATGACTCCTACATTAATTTCCTGAATGCGCGTGAAATCATCCCAAGACTGGTCAACAAATGGTTTGTTGCAGTTGATCCCGGCGCAGGGCAGACATCCGTCAAGAGACCCGAGGGCCTCGATGGCCTGATCGACACCAGCATTTAAGCTATCAAGTTTGGTGACGTCGGTCTGGAAGTAGTAAACCTTGGTACCAAACTCTTCTTCGATGCTCGAAAAGACATCTTTCGATTTGGTTTGAATGTCCAAGACGGCGACATTGGCGCCCAGCTCGCAAAGAGACCGTACAGCTGCGAAGCCGATGCCTCCGAGGCCGCCGGTCACAATATAATTGCGACCGCGCAGCTCGAACATGGGGCGGACCTTGTGAAGCTTGATATCTGCCATGGTTCAAAATTGATGGTATACTTGTGTAAGGATATGTTGGTTACTTGAGATTGTGCTCAGACTGATTTTAGACAGCACGGAGTATACTGTCCTTTCGAGCGGAATACGCACGCAAACGAGGTGGGCTTGACGCTTTATGCTGGCTGGGCCATTTGGCTTACCCCACACACTCACTCCTCGGACCTCTCTTTGAGAGCCGCTACACCGTCCGTCATTCCGTATTCTCCGGTAAAGTCCCGATCGATGAACTCACAGCCGCCTACGGCCTGCACTGGGACAAATAGGTGGCGAATGCTTCAACTAATGTACTTATCATCACATTATCTTGGTAATTATATACGAAGAGCATTACTAGTGCAAAGCCACGACTTAAGATACTTAAAGTTGAAATAGTGACCTGAAAGCTATGATAATAAAACATCTTCATATCTATCATACCTTCCCTGATCAGACTTTATGAAGACTAAACGCAAACATCTCATTCGACTCTACAGCCTCTTTATCCCTCATCTTGTTAGCAGTCTCCACACCAGCGACTGGGACGCGGTATTCCAATTTCTCTTGACCCTGCGAATTGGGCAGTGAATGAGGATATGGCAGGTAGGAAGGCATCAAACCCAACTGCGCTAGCACTGTTCCCTGGTCCCAGCCAATGTGTTCATGATAAAGCCGGTCTCCACGGATGTTGATAACAGCAGTGAATGGTACTTCAAGCTTTCGCCCCGTGGGAGGGATCCCCGGTGCACTAGTGGTAGTAGAAACGTCAGTTGGCATATTCACGGGTAGGATGTATTAGTTTGTAAGACATACAGCCAGTCAATCTGGGAATTATGAGTGCATATAAAAAGAAACTCGTCGATGACTCGATCAATGCCGAGAGACCTGCTAATGAGGTAGGTTTCTGTATCTGGGGGATTCTGGAAAATGAAGTGGTCGCGGTAGAAGGCAGTCAGCTTCTCCCGGCCAATTCCACCTGTCATCTAGATATTACGAGTCAGCCGATATAAATCTTGAGGCAAAGATGCAAGTGAGGAGGGTAATTACCGTAGGCACATGATTAACATATGGCTCTTGTACCATAGTGCTCATGGTGTTCTCCACAGAGCGGTTTTCGAACTCCCAATATGTATGTTCGTCCCAGATAACTTCTAGATCAAAGTATGGTCCGTTCATAATAGACTTTAAGAAGCTAAGACTTCGGCTGTGAGAAACGGATTCCATGTTGTAGCTGAACCCTTTGCTGAAGGGAGTGCCGAACAAGTACGATGTTGCTTCCGGGTAGTTGTAAGCGGTTACTGCTTTTGTACGCTGCAAGCGTTTGGAGGCCTTCCCAGCAAGATGATGCAGCTGTTGGACCTTTGAGGAAGCGATTGCTGATGAATCATTATCCTCAAGATCACCAAAAATGACAGCGCCTGAGATCTCTGAAAGTGAGTCGACATGTGGAGCTACTTGGTTCCAAAGCGCCGTTGAGTATGCTACAAGAACGTTCATCAGCTCACCAGTCCGGCCTTTCAACAATCCAACACTTACCTATGACGCCAACGACGTTCTTGGGCTCAGTAGACTTTATAGCCTCGAGCTCCTTTAGCGCCTCACTCAAAGCTTCACCAGGGTTGGCTAGTCCAGCCTCTGTGATCTCAGCGACAGTGTAACCTTCTTCTGCCCATTTCATCAATGGAGACGGGACACATCGGTCGATCCGCAGTGTATCACTGGTGGCTTTGCCAGTCTCGGGCACGAGGATGATTAATCCTGGTCCAGAACCCCGTCTGCTAAGCGGTTCCAGAATTGTAAGGCTGTCTGTGGGGTTGTGCAGACGAGTAGCTGGGAGAACTGGAGGCGCGGAGAAATTGCTTTCCGTCATGATGAGAACTAGTTAAATTATGCAATGATTTTGTTGGAGTTTGCTACTAGGCTTGGCATTGAACACAAGAAGTGTGGTGGTATGGTGCTTCAGGGTTTCTTTTATGAAGGCGGAGCCTGTGTCACCTTGTGATATATGGGTATAGGGTTCAGGCCAATCAGATATTCGGCCTTTCCATTCTGGAACAAAAGGTCAAGAAAGCTGCAGGGCCAGTTGGCTCATTCCTTCGTTTGAGTCCCTTGTTCACAACGCCGAAACTGCTACAGCTATTCCGGACCAGGTACAGTGGTGGCATTGATACTAAGGCCCGGCGGCCTACGTGGGCCAGACACGGATCTACGGATTGGAGTTCCGTCGTATATGGATATGAATCATATGATACAGGGAGTCTCCGAAGCCCAGGCCGTTCCGCTCCAACATGATTGGAGATACAATCCAACCACTCATCACTGTTTTACCCCGCTTCTTCCGGCTGTCATGCCACCCGACTTATTTCCTATCTATGTGCGCTACACGAGTGATTCACTCATTTTCCATGTCTGAATTAGGAAGCCCGAGATGCGATTATGGCAAGCTTGTTCTTTATGTCAGATGTGCACTGAGACCTTGACTTGACTTGGTCCGTGGATGTAAGGCTAATGGGGCATCGGTTTCAAGGTTACGATGGTTGGACATCAGAAGCATTATCATGGGAGAGTTCAACAATGAAACAAAAGTCAGGATATAATTAATTATCATAAAATCAATCGATTGTAATGCTACCTGGACTTGAGACTCTTGTGGCCGGTTTTTCTCAAATGATGGAGCAACAGATGAGAGATAGAGAACAGCATCCAACAGAATTCGACACGACTCCTCGAATGAATCGATGATCCTAGTTCTGCCATCTGAAGCCTGGGTGTCGCCATTCAAGGTCTTGGATCTCCGACAGAGTCTTTCCAGCTAATTCCCTCTCCACATCCACGCCTGGCCTTCTCTTGTTGCTCCTCTCGATTGCGAAATACATACAGATGCCAATCAAAAAGATAGATGATTGTGCTGCCAGATTGAGACCGTTACCGATGCGATACTCGGGTCCATCGAAAGGGAGGAATGCCCAAGTTGATACCAAACCTCCAATGTTACCAAGCATCACGTTGAAGGCGACCGCAGAGGACCGAGAAGTATCTGAGATGACATTTGCTGAGACATGGGCATTGGGGAATGCTCCCATCGCGAAGATGCCGCATACTGGCAGGAACGTTGCCGCATAGCGCACATGCGGATTAGATGTTGCCAGAAACATGCTGTATCCTATCATCGAGAACGGTGCACAGACGATAAGGAATATGCCGCGCTTGTCGACCTTCCAGCTTATATAGCAGAAGAGCATGCACATGATGGTGCCCAAGACGTTTGGCGGAACTGTAAGGAGCTGCTGGTTTTGCACAGAGTGCTGAGGAAAGATTGTGCGAACAATGGTAGGAAGAAAGAAGGACAGGCCATGCACAGTGATAAAGTTGAAGAAGGATATCACGGCTGTTGGGATCACGACTGGGTTCAAGATGCCTCGGAGCATTCTCTTGGTACCAAACTTGTCGATAATCTCGGTCGTTCCCACTCTCTCTGACATGATTCTTTTATTTGCCAATACTTTTTGCTCTGGTGACAACCAGGTCGCAGTTTCGACCCTATCGGTGAGCGTGAAAAATGAGATGACTCCCACTGCACAGGTCACAGTACCTTCAATCGCTGGGGTTAGCAATGCTTGTTCGTCAAGAAATCGGTAGACGTGGTGTGTCTAACCTTCAATCGCAAAGATCATCCTCCATGAATGCAAGGAGCCGAAACTTTCAAGACGCAAAATAGCAGAGGCAAGCAGGCCCCCAAATGCACCCGCCAAGGACGCCGAGATGATAACGAACGAAAGCCGAAAGGTCAGTTCACTGCGCCGATACCAACGCGAGAGGTAGTACACGTTCGCCGGTAACATGGCCGCTTCGAAAACGCCAAGCAAGAACCGGAGCCCGCACAGAGTGGAGAAGTCATTGACAAAAGCTGTGCAGGTGGTACAGATACCAAAGCTGAGACAGCATGCAGGTATAAACCAACCCGGCCCTATCCGCTTGCACAGGAGATTCAGAGGGATCTCAAACAGGATGTAGGAGATGTAAAAGATGGAGAGGGAAATGTTAAAGTCGTAACCCTGCATCTTCAGGTCGGCCTCTAGACCTGCGATCTTGGCGTTGCCTGCCGACTTATCAGTCATGCCCGGGATTAGGTGTCTTGATAAGCTCACCAATGTTTGCACGATCAATAAAGCAAAGCACTGGATCGTAAGTGTATCAGCTACACCCTGCGCCTCGGCTACGGCTTTAGACTCTCCAGACGTACAGTAAATAATCGTAACTGTGGGCAGTATACGAAGATCCATCTTCCATCGAAGTTTGGACTCTAACGCTTCGTCAATGGGTACCACCGGTTGGCCATATCTGTAACTCGTGGTTAGTACTCTCTGTCCATCGATCTTAGATTTATCTTAGCGTCCTACTGGTGCACTGTGCCCTCCTTGATATCTTCGGTATCTGGACACTTCTCGAGGGAGAATGGGGCTTCAGATTTGCGACGTATAGGCGATGGCTCCATCTTGGCAATAAGAAAAGACAATTGACCCAAGTTTAGTGAAGTCAAGAATAAACTTTCAGAGTTTGGGGCCGGTTTCGATTTATATAGCTAATCTACTGGATTGATGTGTTGAAAATAGAAATATTCCGATACGAAAGAAGTAAAGGTAATAAAGGAATTAGTTAATATGCTTGGCATTGTTGGTATCACGCACTTGTTTACGCGGGGTCTTACCCGATATACAGTCGGATAAGGGAATACGGAGGACTATTGTGTGCTACCGTTCCGAAGCTTAGGAATAAGATAGGAAATGTAGCAGAACAGCTGCCTATCGCATCCTGTACTGCATATACAATACACAAGGAGCAGATAAGGTAAAATGCTCAGCAGGCACATCAGGCGGCAATTAACAATGCCTTGTTGACTATGTGGATACTGCTTTTCTGGTTTATTTGTCTATTTACCTTAGTATAATTGGCTGAACCGGGGGATCAATGTCTCTTCACTTCTGCTCAGGCACTGCTTATCTCCCCAGCGTACCTGATATGTATTTATCAATACAGCAGCATAACCCCAAGATTCCATAGGAGTATTTCCATAGAGAAGGTTGTCGCTACAGGATCGTAAGGGATGACACAATGAGAGCTCCTCCACCGTGTTAAGTATAATGTATTATACAGCAAATTAGTCAATAGCCCTAGTGCTACAGTCCAAAATCAACTCTAGTAGAGTTGATTTAATTGACCCGCTTTAACCCTAGTAGGGTTGATTTATCGCCAGGGTGTAGAGTTGATTTAATGCTGTACCTATATACGGGAATAGTAGTGCTGATTAGAATAGGAGCCTGTCAGGGGTTTGCCACAGAACGCGTCACGTCCTTTCGCGTAAAGTGCTGTAGGGAGTAGCATCATACCACTAGATACTCTCGTTAATTCAAGAACCATCATCATTCGAATCTTACTACTAGTTACCGAGTCACTATGACAGCTTCAAACTTGCAATCTGAACCACGCAGTGCAATTCATCCCTACGTTCTTCTCTCTACATACCGTCTTCTCGTGTGTAAGGTTTGTGGGTTCGCCTCTATAGTCGACGAGGTTGCTACGCATCTGAGAACACGACATCGCGATATACAGCCAGAGCGTCGACAGGAGCTGGTTGAGAAGATAAAACGGATTCCGAATATTATCCACAGTCGGGACGACCTACGTCACTATTTACAGTACCCAACGGATATAATTCAACCCATCCCGTATCTTGCGCCGCCAAAACCAGATGGTTTGAAATGCCGTGCTTGTGGCTATATTCTTCGCCGCGCCCAAAAGATACAAAACCACGACAGTGAAAAGCACCATTGGATAAATCTACGAGGCAGGGGAAGGCCAGCACCAAATTGCCCTGCATCCGCTTGCGAGCTACCAATGGGAGGAACATGTCGCGTGTCAACGATTCTTTCCTTCCCGTGAAGGTAGCAAATGGTTCCAGGTCGAAATAGGGATGAAGGAATAGGTAAATAGACTAGGAGCGAAATCTAGTTCTAAGAAGCCACAAGGAACGCTTCAGACCCCAACACCCGAGGCATCCTTCTATCTACAACAAGTTATAGTATTACAACACACTTTCCTAGATAGCTGCTGATATTGTAAAGAAGCCCCAAACTTGAAGCTCACCACTGGTCTTTTTCTCTCATATGATCATTTTATTGTCTACAAGTTATAATGAAAAGAGCCGAGAACCACATAGACTTCCATAGGAGTACTAGAGTCATGGCCAAAGAGCCTTGACTTTCCTGAGTGTTGCCTGGTTATTATTCCAGTCCATTAGCAAGTCATACGCCACGGAGTTTGTTTGCTTGAGAATCTCCTGCACTCGTTCCTCATTCATCAAGTCCTGATATTTATAGAAGAAATTGACGATGGCATCACACAATCCCCTGTCCTCTTGTATTGTTGATTCATATGCTTCTACTATCCCGTCAAGGAACCGATCTGGGTGTGAGTTACCTTGTATGACTTTGTTGAACTTCTCGAGCGCTAGGTCTTTGAGGGCCGGGACGTTATAGATTTCAGCCAGTGCATACACCCTGACGTAGAATATCGGGTAAGAATCGTCGATACTATTATGGTCCAGAGGTGACGGTGATATCATACCTTCCGTTCCATTAGGCCTGGAATCTTCCGTTGCAGGACCTCGGTAGCCGCTCCGATAGTCCTGGCGGTAGAAATACTGAATGATACAAATAAAAATCAATTTCAGTCTATATGACTTGGAGGCCGGCTTCGATAATCAGAGGAACCATCTACTGCGAGGCGATCAGCTTGCCATAACCGCAGCATTGCAGCCGATGACTGAGTGTCTGGATGCAAGTGGCCCAGCTTCTCTTGGCGTAGGCGAACACAGTCTTGCATTGTAACAAGAGAGTCTTCATGCCGACCTCGGCCTCGCCAGATAAATGCTAGATTGGCCATACTGGTCAGTGTTAAGGGATGATCGACCCCAAGCTTCGCTTGGCAGGCTTTCATCACTTCCACGTTTAACTTCTCTGCCTCTTCCCATCGGCTCTGACCCCCATATATTGAAACAAGGTTGCTCATGCCAGTCAGAGTATGAGGATGGTCGAGCCCGAGCTTCGCTTTGCAAATCTCAATTGCTTCAACTTCCAGCATTTCCGCCTCTTCCCATCGGCCTTGGTTACTGTATGTCATAGCAAGGTTGCGCATACTAGTCAGTGCATAAGGATGGTCGAGCCCGAGCTTTACCCTATATGCCCCCATCACTTCCACATTTAACTTCTCTGCCTCTTCCAATCGGCCTTTGTTTGTATATGTTGAACCGAGGTTGGCCATACTAGTCAGCGTCAAGGGATGATCGATCCCAAGCTTCGCTTTGCAAGTCTCCATCACTTCCACATTTAGCTTCTCTGATTCCTCCCATCGGCCTTGCAACATATATATCGAGCCAAGGTTAACCACACTGTACAGCGTATGAGGATGATCGAGCCCTAGCTTCACTTTCCAAGTCTTCATCACTTCCACGTTTAACTTCTCAGCTTCCCCCAATCGGCCTTGGTCCCTATATAAGAGTGCAAGATTGGCCATACTAACCAGGGTATCAGGATGTCCAAGCCCCAGCTTTATTTTCCGAGTCTCCATGACTTCCACATTCAGCTTCTCTGCCTCTTCCCATCGGCCTTGGTTCGTATATGTCGAAGCAAGATTCGCCATACTGATCAGGGTATCGGGATGATTGGACCCGAGCTTCGCTTTGCAAATATCCATTGCTTCAACTTGCAGAATTTCCGCCTCTTCCCATCGGCCTTGGTCACCATATGTCGAACCAAGGTTGCTCATACTAGCAAGCGTCGAGGGATGATCGAGTCCAAGCTTTATTTTCCGAGTCTCCATGACTTCCACATTCAGCTTCACTGCCTCTTCTAATCGACCTTGTCTTCCGTATGTTGAAGCAAGGTTGGCCATGCTGATCAGGGTATCGGGATGATCGAGCCCTAACTTCACTTTCCGAGTCTCCATGACTTCTACATTCAGCTTCTCCGCCTCTTCCCATCGGCCTTGGCGACTGTATGTCGAAGCAAGGTTGGCCATGCTGGTCAGGGTATCAGGATGATCGAGCCCTAGCTTCATTTTCAGAATCTCCATCACTTCCACATTCAGCTTCTCTGCCTCTTCCCATCGGCCTTGGCTACTATATGTCGAAGCAAGATTCGTCGTAGTGCTCAACGTAAGCGGATGATTGACCCCAAGCTTTGACTTCCAAGTTTCCATCACTTCTACATTTAGCTTCTCCGCCTCTTCCCATCGGCCTTGGTTCGTATATGTCGAAGCAAGATTCGCCATACTGATCAGGGTATCGGGATGATTGAGACCGAGGTTCACTTTCCGAGTCTCTATCACTTCCACATTCAGCTTCTCTGCCTCTTCCCATCGGCCTTGGTCACTGTATGTCATAGCAAGGTTAGCCATGCTGGTCAGCGTATTCGGATGGTTGGGTCCGAGCGTTAATTTTTCCATCTCTATTACTTCCACTGCCAGAGTCTCCGCCTCTTCCCATCGACCTTGTTCTCCGTATGTTAAAGCAAGATTGGACATACTATTCAGCGTATCAGGATGATCGAGCCCTAGCTTCACTTTCCGTATCTCCATCACTTCCACATTTAGCCTCTCCGCTTCCTCCCATCGGCCTTGCCTTCTATACGTCGAGGCAAGGTCGGACATGCTGGTTAGTGTCGAGGTATGATATAGCCCTAGTTCTGACTTGCTTGTCTCCATTACTTCCATACTCAGATTCTCTGCCTCTCCCCATCGGCCCTGAACCTTGTACGTGTAAGCAAGGTTAGCCATGCTGCTCAGCGTCAAGGGGTGCTTGTGTCCAAAGATGCGGTTTCTTGCCTGAACCGCCGTCTTTACTAGCGCCTCCGCTCGTGAGTGCTCGCCAGTCATTACCATATACCATGATACACTTGTCAGCATCTTGGCCCAATTTGCAACAGTACCGTCCTCCTTTGGCTTTCTCCCCAGCAAAGGCCCAACGTGGGGAAGGAGACTTTGGCAGATCGCCCACGTCTCGAACGCGCCTGATGGAAAATGGTTTGCTGCTAACTCCGTGAATAGCCGACTCCACCTCAGTGGATCACCAAATTTTGAGATCCATGAGCGAGTGCAGAACTGGACCAGCGGATGCATCTCACATAGTCCCACTGCTGAATTGTTAACAAGGGAGTAGCCTCGCAGAACGTCCAGATCATCCTCAAAACATATTCGTTCGCTTTCACCATCGCTTTCGCTTCCAGGGTCAATGCCATTCATATTGTCCTTCCCGTCTGTCCTTGTGTCATCGTCGTAGCCATGAAGCATAAATTCAGGTATATTCTGAGCCTGGAATTGGCTCATTAACGATAGAAGATTGACGGCACGCGGTCGCTCCCGCCTGATCTGCTCGAATGTCGCTTGCCATGTCACCACAACAGAGTTAGAAACCTCGTCAGTCCGTCCCAGATCTCCTTTATCGCTGCGAAGAAGATTATCTTTCCGCTTGTCGCTTCTGCAGAACTCATCTAGATACGACTGGATAGTCGCTCGTGGGCTTCGTCGATTGATGTATGCTGCTGCTTGGTTTATCGCTAGCGGGATGCAACCAAGTGTGTGGACGAGATCCACCGCGTCGGCTTCGTCGGCCTCGTCTTCCAACCTCCTCTGCAAAAGTTCCAAAGCTTGCTCATCTGTCATGATGGGAACCCGCAGCGTAGCTCGGCTGCTCCCGACTAGTCTTTCGGCTACGTCAAGGCTGCGCGACGTAACAAGAATCTTAACCTTCGTCGATTTGGGCAGATACGAAGCAAGCAGGCCCTGCGAGGCATTGCCAGTTCCCCTATCGTGATTGAACAGGCTGATGTCATCGGCGTTGTCGACGACCATCAGACACGGACGGATATCATTTCTCTGCAGCCAATCACGCACGAGTGCCAGCACGTTGACCTCTGGCTCGTGCCGACGAGGCAAAGCGAGAACATCAGCAAGACTGCGATACGACTCCTCGAATGTCGCCTTGCTGCTGCCATGCACCCAGAATACGTTGGTGTCGGTCTCGTTCGCATGGACCTTGTGCGCAAACTAGATAGCTAGCTGGGATTTCCTATCACTCCGTCAGTGTCTAGTTGGAGGACGAGCAGGGATCGACTACCCAAAACCTCCCATCCCGACCAAAGCCATCCGCTGGCTAGGTTGCCGGTATTGGTCTTGCATCCATTTCTCGATTGTAGGACGGCGGATAAAATCCGGATTGGGAGGAAATGATACCATAAAATGAGCTTTGAAAGAAAATGAGGCATTTTCGATCGGCCGAAGGCCAAGCTGTTTAACTCCTTCATATATATCGGCAAGTAGGCCTCTAACAATATATCAGTCCTGGTAATGGTAGGGGAGTCCACCTGTGTGCTTACGTCTGATCTACCTGGAGCCCGAGTAAGATAGTTCTCTCGTGACGGTCAAGATTTCCCAGCAGTTGATCGACCTCTTTGCTATTGAATGGCCATTTGAATGCTCTAATGCCATAGCGCCGCATGGCGGTATGCATGGGATTTGGATTAAGTTTTTTCTCCACTCTTTCGAGGTCGGCGATACAGCTGTCAAAGGAATCAACAAGTCCTCGGGATGTCGAGAGCGGCCGGCCTTTAGGCCCTTCTACCAGGCACTGTGTAGCTTGCAAAGTAGCTGCCAGGTGCTTAACCTGATTGCGGAGACGCTCGATATCTCTTCGCGCGCTGGAGACATCTTTGGAATACTGGAAGCACAGCGTCGCGACTTTGGTGGAAAGGTCGACGACCGCGATGATATTAGCGGCAACTCCAATACCTTCCATGGCTGCTTAGGGTTATGTATGACCATTGACGTAGCGGAATGGTGAGAAATGAATGGGAATACCCCTCATCGCGGTGAGGCCGCCGCCCCCTCCGTGGAGGGGGCGCAGCTGAGCCTTCTATGGGGCTTTCTATAGGGTAAGTATAGCTTAAGGATAAGTGTTACGACCCCCGCGGTTACGTCACGTGTACCCCACAAGTTTCACCAATCAGCACCAGGCTCACCTACACTTGCGCGAGCTGTCTCCGAGCTCACGCATTACAAGTAGATGCATTGATGTATTAGAGTAAGTCAAGCTTATATCTGGCTTGCCAGCCTAGTCCTGCAGTCCTAAATCAACTCTGGTAGAGTATGAAGGGGATAAGTTATGTCGATTCCCCGATATGGTAATGCCTCTATGCTTTGGCGCATACAGTCGACCAGGCCGTAGTCGATGGTTCTTGAAGCACTTTAATCAGTCATTTAAGACGTGTCACGAGTACATGCTTTGGCTCGGCAAGGGCGCTTCTCTAGGCGGTAGTCACTGTGTTAATGCCAATCGTGTAGCTGCACTCTTACTAGAGGAGTTTGAATAGCTATAGAAAGAAAGAAAGAAAGAGAGAGAGGGAAGGAGGGAGGGAGAGGAGGGTAGTTAAGTTCTTATAGTTAGGATTAGGTAATAATGAAAGTATGCTAGCTTATTTCCAACTGCGAGTAGTAGTTGCGGAAGGTAAAATGTCAACCTGAGCAATAGGGTAGTTACAATCGATGTTGCTGCCTTACAAGTGCAGCGGGTACACCTGGAAATTTAGAGTTTTAGCAGAGTTACAGTAATAACAGGGGTAACCAGAGTGCCATAAAACCAAGCGCCCCCCCCCCCCCCCCCCCATAATCTGGGGCAGGCGATTTCTCCACTCTCAACGACATACAGTGATAAAAGGGCATGCAACAACAGGCGACGACAAGAGACGACATACGTTAATTAAACACGACAAGGGTAGATAAAAATCTGACGATAAAGAGGACGACAAGGACGATAGAGGTGAATAATAATACGTCCCGGGGCGATAAAGCGATAGGTCCAGCAGTACGCAGGGAAACGCTACAATATGCACCGCCGCAGCTGATCCTAGTATCTGTCTACTGGATAATAATAAGGACGAGTATTGATTAATTGATTGCTATTCATCATCGTCTCACAAGTCCGGCTACATGTGTGGGCTACATGGTATGTATATCACAATAGTCTATCTTTTTCATACTCATCACGCTCCCAGCCCAGGGTCTTAAGAATGCTACTGCTAATATATAAGAGAAGGGTCAATAGAAGGGTACTGGGTTACGCGTAACCCCAACCCTAACCCTAGGTATTATTCACAGGCGATTTGGGTCAAATCCTACACCAAAATGGGGAATTGAGTGGTAGAAATTTGGCTCATATCGCCTAGGTCGAAAACGAGTAGCTGATTGGATGAAAATAACCCTAGGTATTATTCATAGGCGATTTAGGTCAAATCCTATCACTTATTGTAATGGTTATTAGGCCTATTAACTATTTCTTTATATGATAAATTAGCGCGGTGCTAATATATGCAGGTGCTAATAACCTTTTTAAGAGTAAGCTATTAACCATTTTAGAAAAATAATATTCTGTATATCGCATTAGGCTAACATATACGATAAGCATGCAGTATAGACAAGTGCGCGGCATAAAAATCCCTTACCTTACATTAATACTATCTAATTAATTGATTTTTAACTAAATAATATATTATAATCTACTGCTAAGGCTTATATTCTTCTTACACTTTAGGCCTATTAGGAAGACCTAAAATTAAGTCTATAATAGGCTATATTTCTCTATAATATTTACTTCTGCACTCTCTACTATTAATCTTAGGGTAGATAGGCCTATAATGATTATATCCCTTGCTTATAGAAACTAAATAATTAAGAGGAATAGCTTATAGTTAAGTATATCCTAAACCTAGATTCGTAAGGATTTCCCTCTTAATATTATAATATTAAAGAAATAGCGAATTAACTGCTTACTAATTGCAATATATTACCAGTTAATAAGCGCTAGGCTATTAATTTTATTAAATAGCAATTATAGCTTAAGATATATTCTTTTTATAAATATAACTATTAAAGAGCTTAATATAAAGATCTAATTACTATTTATAATTAGTTTAAGCTAATATAGAATATAATTGCAAAATATAGTATTAAATTAAATAATATCTAGAACTTTAATAAGATTGGCTTTATAATAGGCATTATATTAATGTTACGATTGGTTACCGTAATAGCGCTATAAGGCTCTATAGGCAGCTGTAAGCACTACCGTAATTGCTCACATAGTGATTATGGCCCGATCTTTTGCCCTGTGGCTTAACGGCTTGTGCAACCGTTACAATTAAGTGGTATAGTTATTATTAGCTTAGAAAGGCATAAAAACCTAAAGTCAGTCTAGCCTAGAAACCATAAATAGGTTACTGCGATTTAAGCGATTAATACAGAAGGCCAAGCGATCGATCTATATCTAGTAGTTATAGGCTAATATTACCTTACTAATTAGTATTAAGATAGTAACCTCCTAGGTACTTAGGCTATTACTATAACTGCAAATAGCTAGATAGATAATAAGATAGGTCTTAACTGGCTAAAGCACTTTAATTAATATATAAGTAATTAATTAGTTAGTATCTATTATCTTTTAATCCTTAATAGTTATAAAAGTTATTAATCTATTAAATTCTAGCTATATTATAAGGTTAATAATATTATAACCTTCTATATGCCTCCTTATTTATTATACCTACTTTAGCTACTTGATATTAGGTGCTTTAGGCCGCTGAAAAAGTGTTACGACCCTAGCGGTTATGTCATATATACCCCATAAAAACTCATATAAACTGACCCACTTGGACCAGAACTCGCTTAATAAGTTCAACCAATTAGACATAGATCACACTTATATAAGATTATAATGCTCTAGGAGCGACCATAATCTAGGATTATTATAATCCTAAGGAAAAAGTAATCCTTAAAAGATCCCCTAAGTATATATATATTCCTTTAGCACTAAATAGAACTTAACTTACCAGCTATTAATATAACTTCTTTACCTAAATATGCCTAACCCGCTCTATTTACTATTAAGAGATATAATACTTCGCTATCGCTCAGTTTATATGCCCTACGACTCTGCTAATATAAACTTAGAATAGACTAGTTTATCCCTTAGAAATACCTAACTGTTATATATTAATAGCTCTTATTTAGACTATACTATATAAACGCTAAGCAATATTATACTGCCAAGATGTCTAGTAACACTACCAGCAATAGACTGGCACCTCCTTATATAGGACTGCCCCCAAGTAACGCGGAAATGATGGCCGAGCTCCAGATGCTCCGGAATACGGTACGAACCCTCCAGGCGAGGATCAACGAAACGCCGACTACGATACCCCCGACACCTGAACCCATCAACACTCGCCGCGACCTTGGCGAATACCTCAAGCCGCCGCTGCCTAAACCGTTCAAGGGACACTCTGCGGACGTCCTACCGTTCCTAACCCAAATGAAGGGCTATTTCCGCATGTTCCTAAACAAGCTGGACTTAGCAGAAAAGAAGATGCTAGCCACGGCGCCACTGATCCAAGGAGACGCTAAAGACTGGTTTGAACCTATCTGGAAGGACTACCTAGAAAACGACGATAACCTACAGGACCAGGAGACCCAGAATGTATTCGCAGACTGGTTCAATTTTGAAACACTCCTTAAGGACAATTTTGGAGTCATTAACGAAGAACGACAAGCTGCAGCCGACATCCTACAGCTCAAATAACAGAAATCCTGCGCTGCCTACTCGGCCAAGTTTCGACAACTCGCCGCTAAGACCGGATGGGACGACGAAGCACTTATAGAAATCTACTACCGAAGCCTTAAGGAAGAAGTCAAGGATAAACTTCACAAGGCCGACCGACCTGATGACCTAACCGAGTACATCACAATGGCTATCAAAATCGATGAACGACAGTATGAACGCAGAAGAGAGAGACAGAACGCCGTACGAAAGGGGAGCGACTTCAATCCTTACTTCCCGAATCAACACCGAAATAACCACGGCAGCAACTGCAACTCTCAACGATAACGAAATCATGGGAATAATACCTCCTATGGGACCCAATCGGGACCGATGGACCTAGGAGCTACCCAGACGCCAGAACAACGAAGGGACCTTAGCAAGTGTAAATGCTATAACTGCAACCAAATGGGACATATGGCACGACACTATCCACAGCCGAAGAAACCTAGAAATCTAAACCAAGGTAGGCAGACACTAGGCATGACTAACACATAGGAACCCCAAATGGCAATCAGAACACAGACATTAGGAGTGATGACAACCCTAACGAACTCATAAGGCAACCAAGCAATAGACGATATCCCTGTATGAACCAAGACACAAGAGAAGGAAGAAATCGTATTGTATGAACGATAAATACAGCATGAATGCCGCACGAAATGATAACACTCTAGAAGCATGGGATATAGAGGAGGAAAAGCAAGAGCAATAGCGCGACGCCTCCGAAAAAAAGACGAGGAGCTCGAGAATAAGTGGAAACAGGAATACTCGCCACTTCACGATGAAATAGGTATGCGCATGTACGCCAGCAAGGAAGACCAGTACATCCAAGGCGCCAGAGAACACACAAACACCGCAAGAGCCGAGCCTATACACATACGAGCCTACCACATGGGAGAAGCACTAAACCTCTAACACAAGGAACCCGAGTTCAACACCAACGACAGCCTAGAAACATTACCAATGAACCCTCAGCACGACCGAATCGCTTGGGTATCATGCCGCTATCATTAGTGTACCCTTCACTGGGAAGACAAGAAAGACAACGACTGTTTTCCGGTAACCATACCAGGAAACCCTAACGATAAACCCTACTCGCTGAACGAAGTAAGAGGTTATCTAACGCACTTATAGTACGAAAACCTTAGAGTAGCGGAACTACGATTCAACCTGGCCTATTATCGACAACAAGTAAAGGCACAAAGAGCCAAGGAAGACATTCAAAAAAACCTACAGATCATTAAGGAAGCCGACAGGGAGTTCAGGGAACTCACTCAAGGAAGATACAAGGAGTCTCAGGGAGATAACAAAGCCTCAGAATATACAGATAAAGCAGACGGCACACAAGAAACAACTCATGCCAATATCTATAATGAATCACAGTCACCCGATGACCCCAAAGGCACAATAAACAACTACAAAGACTGTAATAACGATAAGTGCATAAAGCACCATAGAGAATCGGGAAAAGACAGACGCTTCCTATAATGGAGCCATAGGAAAGCGAAGCACACAGACAAGCAGGGCTTAGGCCATAAAGTGCTCTAGGAGTTACATAAGACAGCAAACCCGACCGCCTAGTACTATAGGTTTAGGTTAAGGGGAGATAGCTAAACGCCTAAATAGATTGCAGCATAAAACGCAACTTTATCGATCTAGAAACAGTTATAAAGCTAGGAATCTAATAGCAGAAGAAAAAAGAGCCTTACTTAATTGTTAATACAGAAGGGTAACTCTTTAATTATAATAATGGGATTATAGATCAAAAGACTGATTACCTTAAAGTGAAGATTCTAAGGAAAAATTAAAGAATTAACTTTAATATTATCCCCTTAGGAGGGATAGCAGATATACTATTAGGAATACCATGGCTTAGAAGCATAAACCTAAATATCGACTAGACGAATGGCCAAGTTCTCACCCTAAGGAACTCGGACAGCGATAGGATAATAATAACGACGACCAACGAGAGATCTCAAACCATGACCCCCAAGAGAGGCATAGAACAGCTCGAAGCAGAGTCTTCGACACCTCCAAGAAGGAGAAAAAGAAAGTATATGACAGGCAAGCAACGAAAACAGATCCTAGGCATCTTAACAAAGCAAGATCCACGCAAGGATACACCGCCGAAGAAGATAGGCAACAGACTACAAAACATACCGATAGAATACCAGATATACGACAAACTATTTCAGGAGGAACTCGACACGAAGATACCTAAACACAGCAATTGGGATCACGAAATCAACCTCACTAACGATAATGCCCCGTTTCAGAAGATCTACCCGCTCAACGGGAAAGAACTCACAGAGCTACGAGAATATCTGGACGACGGACTCAGAAAAGGACACATCAGACACTTAATGTCTCCAGCAGGAGCACCTATGATATTCGTTCCAAAGAAAAACGGAAAGCTACGACCAGTGATCAATTATCGACGGTTAAACGCGCTCACCATCAAAGATCGGACGCCACTTCCGCTCATCACGGAGCTAAAAGACCGATTACAGGGGAAACAGATCTTCACCGCTCTAGACCTCAAGGGAGCCTACAA